>PQWD01007445.1:0-27391 GCA_019425675.1 Leucinodes orbonalis
CAGAGTACCTATAGATTTATCTGGCCATAAAGAATATTTTGTATTAATAAAAGTTGTAAAAGTCAACATCTAAAGAAATACTCACTTCGATTAAACTTACCCTTGAAATATACGCATGAGATAACAGTACAGAATGCCGGGAGTCGCGAAGTGACTTGTGATTACGTGAACGTCAATGCTGCCGAATTGGTACTGAATGTTTCATAACAGGAATCAGGTTACAGGAACGTAACCTACTTAATTATAATTGAATCTGAAACTCTCTGAACTCATAACTGTGTAATCCTATACAGGGTATTATAATCTTTTCAATTAAATCTATGTTTAGTAACTTACTCACTACACACGTAAATTTTTCACTCATTTACTTGAAATCGATTGCATTTTTAATCCCAAATACAAATTTATTTTATCTATTACGTATTTTGGTGACAAGCCCTCAATACGGCTTGGTGATTTATCCATATTAGCTGGGGCCAATGACTTAGTTTCCTTCTAAATCAAGGAGAGAACCATGGTAATATTTTTTCAGCCAATCAACTTACAGATGAAGGACTATATAAATAATTATTTAACGTTTTTTATTGCCATTGCTATCAGCCACAAAGTTAATAAATAATATCTGTTGGATAAGATATGTTTGATTGTTGAGCTAAAGGCCCCAAAACACAAGCCTGTCCGTGGCTTGGCAAAGAAATAAAAGAGTCAAAGTCAAAGTCAAAAACATTTATTTCAAATTAGGCTTACAAAAAGCACTTATGAACGTCAAAAAATATACAAAAATATAATAAAAAACGATTAAAATACTAAACTAAAAATATGAGTATTGATGCTTTGAAAAAAAAGCGCTTCAGTGGTTTGGCCTGTTCTGGATATCCGTTAATATATCGTTGTAAAAAGCATGGTAGATGATCCTTAATGATTAGAGTAAGACCGAGTATAACGGTAAAAACATAGCAACCATGAAATCCACCGCTAGACCAAGGTTTCAGTTTCGGACATTACGAGGCTTTACCTGCCTGTTTAATGGTATGAGCGTTGAATTTTTTATTGCTCCTTGATCCGGGCTGTGTGAGTCGGGAAAACGCATAATACGTTACTTTGTAGGTTTTCCCCGTATGGTGAGCAGTTTACCGATCATTGACTGAAATGAAAGATAATTCAGTGCTCCCAAGGAATTCCTGATGGTCTGGCCCTATTAATCATGTTATTTTCTCGATACATATTTATGAATATGGATTTAATATTAATCTTCTTGATATTTATGGTCTACGGATCATAAGCAGTTGAGCTGATCTACAGCCAATCATAGTTATTAGAATATTAGTTCCATAGGTGCTATTTATAATTATTTAAAAAAACCTTGTAAGTCTCATCTGACTCGGCACGTGGTTCACTATCCTTAATGATGGAATTAATAAATATGACGCGTAAAAGGTCTATATAAAATAATAACTATAGATGAATAAATTACAAACATTAAACAAAGGTTGTATAATTTAGGCAGCGTTATCGCTAGTATTAATCGCTTCCTCAAGGCAAAGGATAAGAGAAAGAAAGAGCAAGGTTTTAGCGGATTATAAAAATCTAATACAATAAGCAAAAGTAATAATTGTCGATAACTTAAATAAAGATATGGTTTTTATGTATTTTAAACTAGTTATTTAATGTCGGTTTAGTTAAATGTGATATTTTAAAGGACGATGCAGTATCAATAGTTAAACAATGGTCGGAAAATCAAATTTTTTTTTTTGGTTTGATACCACATACTGAAGCTTGATATTGTTGGTAATCTTTTAACCCTTTAGCCGCCAGAGACGCCTTAAAGCGCCACAAACAATAGATTTTCCATTGTGTCTGGTTTCCTGGCGGTTAAAAGGAAATGCAAAATAAAATTCTGGGTGCAGACGAAGGGAATTTGACCTCCGGTTGTGTCACTCACAGGCAAAACTGCGAGGTGTTCCATTTGTGCCAAAATATGGTTCTTTCACACATAACGCACACCCATAATTAGTTATATGTAAGGAGATAAATAAAGCAAAATTATGATAGTTAGCATATTTATTAGAATACGTTTTATTTCTTAGGAGGTGGGCCATATTGATAAAACCTAACTGATTCTTTTCTTATCTTATTTAAAACATTACTCTTGGCAATATGTAAAAGAACTTCATTAAAAAAAGGGTTTTTTAATTATTTAACCCTCAGGATGATTTTTGTATGGATTGTGCTTGAATTTCGGGGCTATTATTTAGACTGAGATCACTTTTCAATTCCATTTTAGGTGGTTTTGTACTATCTTTCACTTTATCACTTTCAGTTTTCGTGTCTTCTGAAGTTTTGTGTTCACTTTGTTCCTGGAGTACAATATCACCTTTTTCATCTTTATATGTATTTTCAATGACATCTATAGATATCGGATGTTTCAAAGCTCTTGCTAGTGGTAGGTTATGGAAGAAACTCAACGCTACTGGTGTTAATAGAGTATCAGTTGTCAAAATCGGTGTAAGTACTGTCTCGCTTGCAACCTCTTTCGGATGACTTTTGAATATCGCCGGACTATATATAACGGGTGTAGATATAAATCCTGGAGAATGTTTGATGTCGACTCTAGATTGATGGGACACAGCGCTCGGCGCACTGTAGATGAGCGGCACTACATTACTTTGCACTTTACTGAGAACAGATATAAGAAAAAGTGTTCTAAACATTTTACCGGATTGCAATGGGATGAGTGTATCAGATGATGTTGTTTTATAGGCAAGTAACGGTTTTCGATGCGCGTGCACGGCGACCGTTACAGGTTCAAGTTCTCGGCCGGTTACGTAACGTCGCCGGGGCACTGGCCGGATTGAGATGGTTGCATTATAGAATCGTCACTCATAGAGATCGATGCGCTTGCAAGAACCCGTTTTCTGATTACTACATCCGAAAACGGGTTCCATACGCTCATCAGATGTGTTTGCATAATACTCGTCGTAGTTACGTATGTAACTTATAATAACTGTTATGGTTAGTCAAGGTGGGTATGGGCATATGTATATCATAACTTACCAATATATCCTTATTATACAAATTTCCTTTACTCGGTTCAAGATACGATGTGGCCTTTATTAATAAGTATGGAGTTAATCTGTACAGTCTGTACAATATTTTCTATAGTTTAATTGAATTAATCTAATGAAGCTTTTTGTGGTTGTCCGAGCATAGTTCTAAATATACTTCGTGGTTTAAAATGAGTTCTATTATTATTGGAAACATTTGTGAATTTATTTTAAATAGGTGACAAATGCCAGTTTATTTTTTGTGCTGTCCAATCATAATGTCCAATGGCGTGTCGAATCTATTGTTTCCTCAGTCCTGTCACTAAATCGGTAGCAACTATAAGTAGGTGATACTCCTGGCTACAGGTATCAGTTCACTTTAGACCAAGCCGAAGTACTTATAACAAGATGTTTCGTGTCACCGTGTTCCTGTCATTCCTCGCATTGTGCTGCAGCCATGCGGTGTTGCCACACTTACCATTAGTCGTGCCTGCCGCTCATTCAGTCCATGTACCTCTGGTTTCATCGTACCACGGCTACGGGCATGGTCCCTGGGGTCATGGCTTTTTAGGAAAGCCTTTGGGGCATCACGTTTTCAAACGATCGCCACATCTGGTGGCACCGCTGGCTCACGGACATGTCGGCCATTTAGAACATGTGGCTCCAATCAGTCATGTCGCTCATGTTGCTCCGATTGCTGTATCTCACCAATCCCGAGTGGATGTGCGTACGTCTCCTGCGATAGCTCCGGTTGCAGTTGTAAAGCCTGTCATCGCTCCGGTGGTTGCCGCTCCTCTAGCCCTGGGTTCCTATGGGCTGGGGCACTACGCAGCCAGTCATGGACATTATGGAGCTGGGCTGGGATATCTGGGTGCAGGATATGGACATCTTGGAGCCGGACATGGATATCTTGAAGCCGGGCATGGACATCTTGGAGCCGGACATGGACATCTTGGAGCGGGAAATGGTCATTTTGGGGTGTCACATCTTGGCCATTATTAACCTGGGATGGATGTAAACAGACCTTTACAATAAAAATGTATCCGGATCGTTTTGTACAGTAAATTTAAGATTTGTAAAGCAATTGAACAAAAATAAAGTTTCCTCTTATACTTTCTCTTTTTCATTTAATCAAATGATTGTGATTGTGTCGGCCAATCCACACTGGGCCCGCGTAGACGACTACGGCCTAAACAGCCTTACGGGTAGGCTCGTGCCCTTCGGTGGAGACGTTTAATGAGCTGATGATGAAATAATTGTGAATATCTTAGGCACAGGACAAGTTGTCAGCTTTATAAAACATTTGTTGTTCTAGAAAAAATAAAACAGTAAAAAAACCAAGTAAATAAAAATATACCTATAAAATGTATGTGCTTTCGAATGACCTAAGAATAATGGATATAAAACATGTACAGGGATGTTACTTAGTTTATATTTCGTTATTTCAAATGTTCATTCATATGAAAAAGGATTTGAAATTGCCACAAGGATGAAACGAGCAAGTTAGCAACTTAAGCATCAAATGTTTAACAACAATAATTTGAAATTTTCATTTAACTTACGCGTGATTAAGTATTTAATATAGACGTAAAAAACTTTTGAAACTTATCAGTTAAAATAATGCTAAGTTAGTTAAACTATACGTTTATACCATTAATGACCATCAGTTATTTGATTAATTATTATTATTATTACAGTTACAATAATCAAGTTTGATACAGTATTTGCAGAGTACAAAATAAAGGCGTTTATTCGGTAGTAAATGAATTTTTAGTAATTATTAACTCTAGTAACTATATAAAAATCTAAATATTACAATGCTGAAACGAAAATTTACTTGGTATGTAGGTATACGATTACAGAAATGAAACAAAGTTTTTGTGCATTTACAATAAAAAGTCAAAAGTATATTCAAAAATTTATTTATTTTGGCAGTGATCTTCACATAAACACTAATGATCAGATCAATTCGTTATTCGGACATTTTCGAAATTCAGTTAACTCTTTACCAAGGGTGGACGCTGAGAGCTTTGGGAACCACTGCGGAGTAAGCCAAAGAGAGGCTACCACGGGTTGAGTAGGCCGACACAACTGGGGAGGAGTACGCGGGGACAACATGGGAAGAATAAGCAGAGACGACGGGAGAGGAGTAGGCGACAGGGGCGGCGGAGTAAGCGACGGGTGAAGCAACCACGGCGCTGTGAGCGACGGGAACTGCGCTGTAAGCTACGGCACCGACAGAACGCTTGCGGAGATGGTGTCCAGACAGGGCCTTAGCCTGGTAGTGTGCGGCACGAGCGGCGACAACTTCAGGGGTATCAAGGGGCACTCCGTGGACTGCGTCGAGGACGACCGCCGGTGAGTGAGGGGCTTGGGCGAGGGCAGCCACAGCGGGGCTGACCACAGCGGCACCGTAGACAGCGGGGGCGCTGTATACTGCTGGTGCACTGTACACGGCAGGGGCACTGTACACTGCCGGGGCGCCGTGGACGACGCTTGAGCTGTACTGCGAGACCGAGCTTACAGCTGGCACGGCTGCGCTGTACGCCAAAGGCGCCACCAATCCGGGCTTGGCAGCCGCCAAAGCCACAACGGAGAACAACACCACCAGCTTGAACATTGTGGTCTGTGTTGAGTTATCTGATCGATGAGTAAAGATCGACTGATGCTTGAACGCTGGTAATAGATCCTTTTATACCGAGCTTATCTAACAATGACCGGTTAGCAAAAAATGCCACATAGTCACCTTCAAGTATACGCCTTGATATTCAAAGCAGAATTATTATAGCTTGTGCTCAAACATTTTTTTTATGCGGACGCTTCCGCAAACATTGTTTGTATTAGGTTAATATATCATAAGCGAAATTCAAGGTACGATAGATTTAAAAATGAAAATGAAAACCCATCCGTAACTTATGATTTTTCGGCCGGCGACTACATACTGGCATTTAATTATATGCTCAGATTTTTCACATTTTGTTTAATTAGATTTTAAAATATACCTGACGTACTTTAGAAATACTTTTATAATTTTTTTGTGAAACGTGGATTTATTGATGATTGTGCTTTTATCTATATTTTTTCTCTTTTAAAGTTGATATAATTATAATTTGCAATCGTGTGATTCCATAATTTGTAGTATTGTGAAACTTGTTTTAAAAAAGGCCTTATCAAAGTATAAAAAAGTGTAGATGACGAAATTAATTGTAACGTATTTAAGGGTGTCTAATGTAGTCATTTAAGATTTACAGTAGAAGTAGTGATTTAGATAAACCCACTTTTTGTTCTTGACCACCAATGACGCCTTATGGCCGGCGTTCAATGGGTTAAATTCACGACTTTAACAATTTTATACCGAAGTTCAGGTGGTGATATAAGATGTGATGGGGCTGTACTGATGATGAGTTCAATGATAATTGAAGTAATGTGTTTCATGTTTTCATATATATGAAATCAGTATCAGATAGATAGTTAGGATATCTCTTAGTCTTCACATCTTCAGCAAAAAGACCCTGTTTGCTTGCAGAAACAAAGCTGGGGTACAACACATAAGCATCGTGACAAAACCAAAACATCCTGATCCAATTAAAAAATAACGCAATACAAATATTTTTGTATGAACATCTTTGTTTGTATGGATCACGCTAATTTGGATACCAAACAATGATCTAACCATCTATCTAAACACCAAGACTTATATAAAATATGTTTATGAACATATTTGTTCTGCCCGGGGATCGAACCCCGAACCCTTGATGTCACAGGTTCTCAACCATTACTCCACCATAGGTATCTAATATATAATATTAAAACGCAAATGTCTGTTGGTAATCTACAGACATTTGCGTTTATAATATTAGAAGATTCATTAAAACGAAACATACATTTGGCATTTGAAGTTAATTTGGCATGTATGGATATAGAATAACTCAGATACTCGATAGTTAACAGGGAGTGAATATCAATGATGATTTCGGAATCCATGCTTTTCCAGATGCCATTTTTTTAAGCTATAGCAGGCAAACGGGAAACCGGCTCATCTGATGGTAAATGTCACCGCCGCCCATGTACATTTGCAATACCAGAGGGCACTGAAATGCGTTGCCGGCCTTTCAACAGAATGATACTTATCCTGCAAAATTTGTATGACAAAAAGTCAAATTCGTCTGTACTGTTTTTCTTATATGTAGCATTACATTTATAATGCTAACAACTTTGAAAAAATTTCAACTTCTTTATGTTACGAAGTGAACAGGACGGTCAGGACACTAACCTGATGATAAGTGATACGCGTGAGCATGACAGAGCGGTATTGAAGGAGACTGTTAATATTTCACCGCACTGCACCCGTCACCCGAGACATCAGATGTTACGCCTCTTATACTCTGTAATTTCACTAACTTTAGTGCGTCACCCCGAAACACAAAAGTGTATAGCACTTCTGTTTCACGGGACGATATCCGGCAGTCCGGTGGTACACCTAGACAACTCGGTATTGAGTTTATCACCAACTTGTTTGGTTCATAATCATTATCAGCCCAGAATGCCCGAATACGGGGCATAGGCATTCCCGCATGTGACAGCATACCTGTATAATGTATGTTATATAAAGGTTAAAGAATACGTCACATGTTATATTAAAAGATGGTAAAATTTAACGTGAAGCTTTTTCTGTAGGACTTTGCGCAGTTGGCCACAGATTGCTTTCACAGCTTCACCGGGCAAGTGGCGAGCGCAGATGGCTCTCAGCCTAAGCTTGCTGATTATCAGAAAGGCTTTACTAAATTATTTAGACAAGCATACTTGAAAATATGTCGTTCAAGCAAAAGCCATGACTACCGGGTAAGTTAACTTTGCATACAAGTACCCATAGCCTAGACTACTCTTTGTCGTGTAGGCAGTAGGTACGAGTACTGGTAGTTCCGTATGAGCAAAAGCAACTTTCCATTCTTGTTGTACGTCATTACAAACAAGGTAATTGTTACATACTCGTGTAACTTATATACAGTTCAGGTAAAGAAATGAAAATAGGTTATATTTTTAATTTTTTATTTACAATTTCGTATCCATCGTTTCTCAGTTCTGAACCGAGGGTCGATTCCCTCGCTTCCTTGATGACGCTTACCAGGGGTGCACGCTGTAGGCCTTGGCTACAAGGGGAGCGGAGATAATGGGGGCAGAGTAAGCAAGAGGGGCAGAGTGAAGGAGGGGTGCCGATTGGATGATAGGGGCAGAGTATGTGGAAATCAAGGGAGAGGCCGCATATGTGCTCAGGGCTGGCGCAGCGAGCAAGGGTGCAGAACGTTTGCGGATCAAGTGAGCGCCAGCTAAAGCCTTGGCTTCGAAGTGGGCAGTACGTGCGGCGATCACTTCAGGCGTATCTAGAGGGACGGAGGGAGCGGCAACGGCGACAGGCGCGGCGAATGCAGGCTGCGCAGCAAACACCGGGGCGGTGATAGCCGACTTGATCAGAGAAGGAGCGGTGTAGGCGATGCCTGGAGCAGCGAATGCTGGAGCAGCGATTGCAGCCTTAACCACAGCGGGTGCGACGGCTGCAAAAGGTGTAGCCACAATACTACTGACGACAGCTGGGGAGGACTTGATGTCGATGCGTGACTGGTGCGACACTGCTGCGGGAGCGGCGATAGCGGCGGGTGCCAGAAGAGCTGGCTCAGCAACAACGGCACGGGCGATGGGTGCCACAGCTGCAGTTGCGATAAGGGCCGGCGATGACTTGATGTCAAGGCGGGACTGCGAGGACACCGCCGCTGGTAAAGCCGCAAACGCCGGGGCGCCGTAAGAGATCACAGCGGGCACGGAAGGCTTGGCTACGGCCAACGCCGCCAGAGAAAGAAACACCACCAGCGAGTTCATCGTGGTCTGTGTTAGTTCAGATGTAAACGAGGAGCAAATGAAACTGATGTTTTCTTTGCGTCGTCGTATGTATTTATACCGCTCACGGTGCAATGCGTAAAAGTCAAGAGCAACAGGTAAGGTTAACTACAAAATGTTCCAGTGAAAGATAATATGATAACAAAATTAAAAATGAACTTATATAATGTTTATGTGCGGATAAACAGAATAACTCACTTATTTTTTGTCATCGTATCAGAACGTTTGCCAGTTATCGTTAAACAGGATTTTTAATATTTTGTATCCGTGCAATTTTTTACGAGTAGCTAAAACACAAATACTACCTTGATTTTCGTATGGAATTGAAATCATTAATAATATGACAGCAACATATGGGTAGGTCACGAGAATGTTGCCAATTTTCAGTAGTTTATCTGCACACAAGTAGTAACGAAGGAAGTTACAAAACGGTGAATAATTTAACATTGATACGGAAAAATTATATTCCAGTATTCACGGTTTATTTAACGTATTCTTTAATGACTTCTTTTTATGAGTTTAAACCAATGACAGATGTTAAACATTATTAACAGATATGAAACAAATACAATTTTGGCTTTAGTTTCTCTAAAAAATACAGACCATTTTTCTGTGCTATCACCAGTAAAGAGTAGCCTAGCAATGGATTGCATTTAAGATCTTTATATACCCTTTGAGTAATAAGTATTAGTCTAGTGAAGTTTATAAATGCATAACTACCAATTTTTTCCTTAAAATTATGGAAAGAAATACCGTCAATACCTAGAACTAAAGAAAAATATACGTTCATTAAACATATCCTAATAAACACTCTAAATTCAGTTAAATTATGTAGCAGTATAACGGACGTATCAATAAGTAGCAATATTTTAATTATGAAACGTTGTATCCATAGCAAATATTAACATGTTAGAAATATGAAAGAATGAACATATAAAAAAAGAACGTATGAATATAAATCATCGTTTAAGGTATTTTTACAAATACCGACCTTTTCACGCCTTTCAGAATAAGGTTTCTAACTGGATATAGGGACACATTAGGACGTAGTTATTAGATTATCATGAAAAAGTTCGTTGCACCACGAGCAGGTGAGATTATATTGGGTTACGACCTCTCACACCCCTATATCACATATAAATGAAACCTGTCGTCGGCCCAATATTGCCACCTAAGTTTTAAGACTGGGGCTATTGGAGAATAAAAAAGGGCTACATCGGGCTAGATGGAGCCACAATAATAAAAAAGAAAGACTTTTTGTACAATGATAGACGAAAAAATGGTTTCATGACTGATGAAACAAACAATAGCATTAAGGAAGCGCTTGTACATGCACCCTATACTTGTGATACAAATCCAGGAAGTAGTTGTAGCATGGCGAAAACTTCACTACATAGTATAAACAAAGTCGCTTTTTTGTCCCCATGTCCCTATATCCCTATGTGGGCTTAAATCCTTAAAACTACGCAACGGATTTTGATGCGGTTTTTTAATAGATGGAGTGATTCAAGAGGAAGATTTATATGTACGCACGTACCAATGTGTTTTCGGATTTTCGAAAATATATGTACATTATCCGACGCTCTTGCGGTGAAAGAAAACATCATAAGAAAACCTTCATGCAAACCTGCGAAGTGATTCGAAGGTTGTGTGTGAAGTCGTCCAATCCGCACTGGGCCTCGTGGACGACTAAGGCCTAATCACCCTATACGGGTAGGCTCGTGCCCTCGGTGGGGACGTTTAAAGAGCTGATGATGATGATGAACAAATAATCAGTACAGCATTAATCCATATCCAATTAAATACCTTAAATAAATTGTCCTTTATAGCATTGATTTAAATGAATATTTTCGAAGATATAACACATTTAAAAATTGCGGTACGTAGCGTTTGCGCCGGTGCCGGACGACCGCGCAGGCGGGAACGTGCCTATTACGAATGTCACCATTGCACCCGTGCGAAGCATAGGCGGGTCGCTATTTGACAATGAAAAGGACTAGTTAGCCATTTTTGGATAGTTAAAAATGAGTTCACTACAGTTAAAGTGCTAGATTTAGCCTCTTTGCAGCTAAGTACCCCTTTGTAGCAACAATATTAAGTAAAAGTTTCAATGAGGTACACAGATGAGCTTATTAGAATAAATATCAAATATTATTCATATGTTGTCCCATTCAGCGGAAGAGTCCATAACTTACACCAGAAGTATTTTGCTTGTTGTACTTTCATACGTATACAGGGTGAAATCGAGAAAATGGATTTTTTTTAAATAGGAATCTACTTGTGATTTTAAGTGCATATATTTAATAAGACAACTGTATTGATACAAAAATCAAATATTTAACCCATTACACAAAAATCATTCAAAACATTTGCGGTTGATCTGTATTGATCAACCGCAAAATATTTTATTACATTAAAAAAATTGGGGTGAGGTGGTGTGGCGGTGGACTGTCGCGCAAGCGGTTGCAAAAGTAGTACGAGCTTTTATGTTTCCTAGTGTGCAACAGGACGTCAAATGCTCACCTGGTGTTAAGTATACGCCTTACCATGAGAGTGGCTTCGATGGAGACCAATTATGATAGACAATTATTATCACGCAGAAGCTCTTCAGTAGGAAAAAACCTAATTTTGAAACATTATTTCTTGTTGCTTCGCTCCTACGAGTATTGCTCTTATTATTTCAGTGTTAGATAGAAATCTAACACTGAAAGAATTTTTCAAATCCGACTAGTAGTTTCTGAGATAGTACGTGCGAATAAACAAACAAACTCTTCACCTTTATGTATTGTATAGATTCCTAATTCAATGAAAGTATATAAATAATTATTATATTTATTTGTATTTACAATTTCATCCATCAGTCGTATTTTATTCTGAACCGAGGGTCGATCCCTCGCTTTCTTGGTGACGCCTACCAGGGGCACGCTGTAGGCCTTGGCTACAAGGGGAGCGGAGATAATGGGAGCGGAGTAGGCGAGGGGGGCAGAGTGCAGTATTGACGCTGATTGGATGACGGGCAGCTGAGTAAGTGGAGATCAGGGGCGAGGCCGCGTACGTGGTCAGAGCAGGGCAGCGAGCAAGGGTGCGGAGCGTTTGCGGATCAGGTGAGCACCGCGAGGCTTGAGCCTTAGCTTCGAAGTGCGCAGCGCGCGCGGCGATCACTTCGGTGTGTCCAGGGCGGAGGAACGGCGATGGCGAGCGGTGCGGCGAACGCAGCTTGTTCAGCAATCACCGGGTGGCGATAGCTGACTTGATCACTGAAGGGGCAGCGTAAGCGATGCCTGGAGCGGCGATAGCTGAAGCGGCAATGTTGGGGCTGCAAACGCTGGTGCAGCAAAGGCTGGAGCAGCGATGGCTGATTTGATGACAGCGGCGTGACCAATGGGCTGGCTACTACACTGCTGACGACAGCGGGGACTTGATGTCATACGAGATTGAGAGGATACTGCAGCAGGGGCCGCAATAGCTGCTGCGCCACAATAGCTGTTCAGCAATGATGGTGCGTGCGATTGGGGCAACAGCTGCTGTTGCCACTACTGCTGGCGATGACTTGATGTCGATGCGGGACTGATGCGAAACAGCTGCGCGCGGCGATGGCGGCGGCTGCCAGAAGACTGGCTCAGCAACAACGGCACGGGCAATGGGTGCCACAGCTGCATGCGAGGGCCGGCGATGACTTGATGTCAAGGCGGGACTGCGAGGACACCGCCGCTGGTAAAGCCGTGAACGCTGGGCGCCGTATGAGATCACAGCGGGCACGGAAGGCTTGGCTACGGCCAACGCCACCAGAGAAAAGACACCACCAGCGAGTTCATCGTGGTGTGTTAGTCAATGTAAACGAGGAGCGAATGAAACTGATGCTTTCTTTGCGTCGTCGTATGTATTTATACTGCACTCGTGCTATACAAGAAAATTCAAGATCAACAAGTCAGGTTAGTCATCCGTAGAATTGTAAAACATTATGTACGAGATGGTGCAATATTGGACAAAAATTTCACTATCCGTTTGCTATCTAAATAAAATGGTATAAAGAGGAAATATTTGTTATAAGACGGTTGAAAATACTTGCACATAAATTGTCATAATATCCAGCGCTTGAAAATTTAAGAGCTTTAGAATAATATTATATCATTATGAAATTTTTCAATAGTCAAATAAAATGCAGGCAAGATATTTTAATTTGGAACAAATAAATAATATATATCAATCAGTGTATAATGCCCCACTGCAGGAAACAGTGGCCATACATGCAATGGCTTCATTGCCATCTTCAAAGGTTATTGGGATGTAACCCATCACGTGATGTTTGAAATGTTTGGAATCCACGTGGATTCAATGCTGATTTGTCGACCTCGGGACTTACGTTAATGGGCAATTTTACCAAAATTTTACTTTATAGAATTATGTTATGATCTGCCATAAAGCTATTCACGGGTTTTAGGGGCTTAATATTTAGTTTAAGGTTGGTGAAAGTCCTAAAAAAAATTGTGGCATATTCAATTACGTGTTATGATAGGTCTACTTTTTTATAAAATTATGGGTATATTTTTTGCCCATCTCATCATCTAACTTGGAACACGTATTGAATTTATAAGAGCAGGTGTAAGTTTGAGGTAGGGTACCTAACATGATATACGGTCTCCCTAAGTTAAAAAAAGGTCCTAAGAGATGGTAGCAGAAACCCATCGTCGATGTAATAGAAATACATTTCAATAACACCACTATATTTATAGAAGGACTACAGTGACGCTGAAAGTATCCTATCTAAATCTTTTATTATAATATTTATCCGCCACCTTAGACCAGCTTATGTAAGTTTTTAGAAGAATGGAACTTAAAGTAGTGTAGTGTGGAAGTAAAGTATAGTTATGTACACCTCATGCTCGTAATTTGAGGAAACTCATAATAATGCCATCATTTTGTTGAAATAAGTAATACCTTAAGTAAAGAATGAAAAATTCTTATAGGTACTCCATTTACAAGTTGGAAACTTGCGTATAAATATCCAAGTAAGCACAATAATAATGTTGAAGTAATTCAAGTTTATTCCGGTCAATATAAAAAGTGTGCCTATACTTTTTTATCATCGTAGCCAGTAAGACGAAATGTTAAACATATTGAACGACCTTGAGTTCGCTTTCATACAAGTCGCGCGACGTGGACGACTGTCCGTATAGTTTACCTTTAAATTGACATAGAGCTGTTGTTACCACTAATAATTTTGTACTAAGATATTATAGGTATACAAAGTACTACATAAAACAAAAGTATATTTCACTTGGTGGTAAGTGATATAGCCACCCATGGGATTGTTTACTCCATAGGACTTATAAGGACGGGCTAAAAAAGAAGAGGGGAAAGGAAATATAAGGAAGGGAAAGGGAAAGTTTGGGATGAGGCCACTAAACCTAGTAAAATTTCTGGGTATAAAAGACCTAACATCTTTCGTCTCCACTATTGGATGGTATTTTCAGGCTCGGATTCTAAGAATCTTTGGGCATTTGTCTAGCGGTCAATACTGCGTCTGGTTCAGGGAAAAAAAAGGCACAAGAACACGCGGCTGATCACCTACACGCTGAATCGGTTTAGTGCCTTAGCCTTGGCCAGGCTAAGACAGCTGTTGGAAGCCCCCCATAGCAGTGCACTAGACAGGCGGCGGTGAGAGCGGAGTGGCGGAATATAGTCAAGCGTGCCATGTATCCTTTCTTGTCTAATGACCACGACCACTCTGACAAGTGAGCTAACGACTAAAAAGAAGGAGAATGCATTTTTTATTAACGCATTCCTGCATATCGCATCCTGCATCTGGCTTGAGCAGACGTTGCAACTATCATCAGGTGAGCGTGTACTTATATGTACAAGAAAGTAAGAGAGATCGATTTCAAGAAGGGTAAAAGACTTTAAAATATTACTAGTAATCACTGGATGCATTTTTAAGTTTTGCAATAGCTTTGATCAATGTTCTTCATCCTTATCACACCTATATTTTATTATGCCACAGTTTTAACAACTCTTAAAATATATGTATCAACACCTCATTCTGCGTAAATGGTATGCGGAATCCAGCAGCCCTTATATGGTTTGTACTTAACGTGGACTGCTGTTCTTAAAGGTGTTACAATCAACAGTGCATTTGAAAGATATACGAATATTTACTATTAAATTTGCGAAATTTTACAAACAGATATTTTTAATTGTCATTATTTAAAAATATTTTTAACTTGTGAACACAATTTTAAAGTGAAATTATCAAGTTAGGGATACAATATTAAGCGGAACCTATACTCACATGTCATAATGACATTTCAGTAGAGATTTCGTGAAAAAAACACCACCTTTTAAGAATTGATTTCAAATTATGCTTTAAATATGTACCTATTTTATTTCAGCAGTTATAAAGATTTTTAGCCGCAAGAAGAGTGATACGTTTTGCTCTTAACCTCCAATGCTAGCCAGGCAAGATTAATTAAGAGAAACCGTTTTCGTTTTCTTTGAAATGTTTGGACTTTAAGTCGCCCCTTGCACCCACTGGAATAGTTAGGGTGGTCCATATACCATACAGACTCTTAAATCTTGTGTTGTGCTAAATAATTAAATGTTGATGGCAAAGAGAAAGAGAGATTATTGGTACTAAATAACAAGTTCAGCTGATAGTAAAACAAACAAAGAGCCACAAATTCGGAACAAATAATGTTATTTTCACATAAAACACTGGCCCTTATATCTCTTGTTCTATTTCATTTTGTTTTTGAAGCCATAAAAATAGTGTGTCACGGGTTTATTTGAACAGCCTTTTGAATACTTTCAATGAAGCGGTACATAATGTGCAAAAATGATTGTCACGCAAATGAAAAATAATGAAGGAAAAGGAATTGGAATTTTTGATATTTATTTATTTATTTATGTATGGCATACACAACAAGTAACAATCAAGACAAAAAATATAACAGTAACAATTGTAGACTTAAACTAGATTATTACTAAAAAAACGTGTAAACACAGCATGATCAATAATAAAACGTAAACATTAGACATACAAAAGAAAAAAAAAAGAATCGCATAGACATATTTCGCAAATTAAACTCAAAACAATATATGATGTTTAATTTCTACTTTAGAGGGAAGCGCAGCTGAGGCATTGTTTTACCCTGTAACGAAAGCGAACGTGTATAGGCTCATAAATATCTATTTCACGATTATGGTCGTTCTGAAGCATTTCATTGTATAGCCGGCACATTCTAACCACTGGATTGAAAAATGATGTGTTATTTTTAAATATTTGTAATATAAAAGCTTTTTTACGGTTACGGGAAAGATTTCGTGCGTTAAAGTTAAGAAGAGAAAGTAAATCAGGTGAATCAAAGATACCGTGTACGATTTTATGTAGATTTAAAAGATCCTGCTGCTTGCGGCGTACTAGAAGAGTCATTATTTTAAAATGCTGAAGTCTGACTGAATAAGATGTAAGCCTACGATGGAGTCCTGCTCTGAAAGATAACATTCTGAGAAACTTTTTTTGGACACTCTCAATTCTTTCAGAATGTACAGTGTAACTAGGTGCCCAGATTACAGAACAGTATTCCAAGCAACTCCTGACAAGACTGAAATAAATAGCAAGCAGGCTTTGCGTGTTTTTGAAATCTTTGGTTGTTCTAGCTACAAAACCAAGCATCTGAAGTGCCTTAACTACAATACGATCGTAATGGTTTCTAAACGTTAGCTTGTCATCAAACAAAACGCCAAGATCCTTGACCACTGACTCCCGATGCAATATTTGTCCATCTAGATGATATTCAAAAATCACTTTATTTTTTTCTCTTAGTAAAAGAAATAACATGACACTTAGCTACACTTAAATACATACAGTTACGTTGACACCATAAAGATATAATATCCAGATCGCGCTGCAATAAGATGCAGTCATTTCGATTGGTTATGGTAGAAAAAATCTTTAAGTCATCTGCATATAGAAGGCAAGGGGATGTCAGAAGACCAGGGAGATCATTGACGAACAATAAGAACAACAAAGGTCCCAAATGCGAGCCCTGTGGCACGCCAGAAGTAGCAATAATGGGAGTGGACGTATATCCTTTTAAAGTTACTAGTTGAGTCCTCATGTTTAGATAAGAGCATACCCATCTTAAAAGATTACCATGGAATCCAAATTGATTTTGAAGCTTCTGACAGAGCAGCGAGTGGCTAACCTTATCAAAAGCCTTTTTAAAGTCAGTGTAGACGGCATCGACTTGACCGCCTTTGGCAAATGTAGCGCATAAGTAATTTTTGTATTCTAGCAGGTTTGTGACTGTGGATTTGCTTTTTACAAAACCATGTTGATTTTGAGAGATAAAAGGTTTGACGTGGTGGTAAAAATAATCATAGATAACAGCCTCGAACAATTTTGATATTGCTGAAAGAATACTTATAGGTCTGTAGTTTGAGCAAT
The DNA here is from genome assembly GCA_019425675.1 of Leucinodes orbonalis. Classification (NCBI taxonomy): domain Eukaryota; kingdom Metazoa; phylum Arthropoda; class Insecta; order Lepidoptera; family Crambidae; genus Leucinodes; species Leucinodes orbonalis. Next base: position 17,383 of record PQWD01007445.1, read on the forward strand.
CACTTCTGTCACCCGATTTGTAGATAGGTACTACATGTGCAGTCTTCCAAAAGGAAGGAAAAATGCCAGATTTGAGGGACATATTAAACAACAAAGTCAGTGGGGTACTTAATTCAGCAGCACACATTTTCAAAAACTTTGATGGTATTCCGTCTGGACCTGGCCCCTTATCAGCATTTAGTTGCTTTATTTTCAAAAGAACGTCTTTTTCATTCAGTACTATATTTGACAGAAAACCACCACCGAACTCATAAGATTCATTTGAGGAAGAGGAAGGGGAACTATTGGTTTCATATACAGAGCCGAAGAATTTCGAGAAGAGATTACATGCACCCGCACCGTCTGAAGCCACTTCATCGCCAAACTTAATAACTTGAGGAATCCCGCTGGCGTTCCTCCTACTATTGACATAACTCCAAAACGACTTAACATCACTCTTAAGGTCCTCTTCAATAGAAGAAATGAAAGAATTGTAACAAGATCTTATTAAATCCTTACATATTGCACGAAGTGATGAAAATTTGTCATAATCCCTGGGGTTACCATATCTTTTAAATTTTTTATGATACTTATTTTTATCTTGCAGTCGCTTTATTAGCAATTTTGAATACCAAGAGGGGTAGCTACTTTTGTTTAAAATTTTTAAAGGTGTGTACTCATGAATAAGCGAATTTATTTTAGCATAGAACATAGCAACATTGTCATCCACGTTATCAGCGGAAAAGAATTCGGACCAATTGACAACAATAAGCGATTCACGTATTTTATCGTAATCACACTTATTAAAATTATACCCTATACGTTGTAACTTTCTTAAAACTTTCCCTGTTTTATTCGTATCATTCATTTCAATACACAATGATGGATGATGGTCGTCGAGACGGGTAAGTGGATCAGCGCTACCAACGGTAAATTTATCTCTGTTACTTAGAATAAGGTCCAGATATCTCCCGTTCTTATTTGGTATGTTGTTATATTGGATAATTCACAGAAAGCCATGGTGTCCAGCAGAAGACGGGACTTAAAATCTGTCGAGACACTAGGGGACATGGACAACTTCGATGAGGTCACCCAAGAGAGACTCGGACATTAAAATCACCCAGTATAATGTTCACTGCGTCACCACTCGTACTGGACAACACTTTTTGACAGTTCGAATGAAACTGTTCCAATGCATCATTTGGCAAATCTGGTGGCAGTAACAAACACATAAATTAATTTCGAACGCGACATTATCACATTGCAACAAGGTAACCCAAATATCCTCAACTGAGCTATCCCAGGACCGTCGCCGGACAACCTTAATATTTTTATCAATCGCTATTAAGACTCCACCTCCCTCAACTTTACTAATACAAGTGCTTTCTCTATCCCTGCGGTATATATTATAACGCCCATCAAGTAGTTCATTGTCATGTAAGCCTGAATTGAGGTTGGTTTCTGTCAAACATATTATATTGAAACTGCTATTCAGAGCGTTAAGGAAAAGATCAGTTATCTTTGTTCTTATTCTATTAACATTTTGATAGTAAATTAACATAAAAATGCGAAAAAAGATCTTAATAAGTTAAACAGTGTTTAATAAAAATAAAACAAAAACTAAAATAAACAAATTAAGTAAGTTTTTCCAAACATGAGGTATCTCTGATTATAATTGCCGATGAAGACTCATTTTTACGAACATACACGCGCCCGTATTTAACCCAAACAAATTTATAATTACGTTCCTTTGCTAGCTTCCTTGCTGATGCATGCAGGCTCTTGCAATCTGGCGCAAGATGTTCTGAAAGATAAATAATTTGTCTTTCACCAGAAATATCCATTTGTACTGTGCTGAAGGGTTCTGTTTTGTGTGATTTATTGTATCTTTTATATGCCGATAATACACAGTCGCGTTGGCGTTCTGACGACAATGTAACAAGTACATTGCGCGGTCTTTTTGATGTGTTATCGACTTTTGCAACTCGTCTAACGGCGCATATATCGTTATCAGTGATTTGAGCTTTTATCTCAGCGCAAAGTTTATTGACGATAACGTTGAGGTTCTCGTTTTGTCTTTCGGGTAGCATTTGAATTTCAAAATTACGGCTTCTTGAAGCTTTCTCGAACCGTCATGCGCCTTTTAAGCTCACGCATTTCTGATGTGTTTTATCACATTCCGATTCAAGGGTTACGACTTTTAAATGTGTGCTCTGAATATCAGCCTTTATGTCCTTCTGCTCAGCCGACAAAAAATCCGTAGTGTCGGTGAATTCTTGTCTCAGTCGGTCCATCGCACTAGAAATCTCCTTTTTAATAGCTGAATTTATCTCGCTGACCATAGATGACCTCAGATTGGTTAATTTGGAGTCAAGCAACCTTTCAAAATGCTCGTAGGTAATAACGTTAGTAGCAGTTGACTTCTTACAAATCCCAGATAGCTGTTCACTAGGTTCAGTTGGCGTGTTAGAAAGCATTTTGTTGTGCGTAATAGTAACATCCCGGTCACATAAACCAGTCAACTGTAACTCATCACATGACATGTTGATATCCTCCCGTAATGTCTCAAACTGATTGCGTACCGGATGCTGTCATTCGGCGACGTGTGTCACATTTGTGCAGGAGTGACATTTCCAAGACTTATAAGTTCAGTTTGGTGTTTTGAGTGGGCGTGTCATACCTAGGCAAGCAAAATGGTACGACCCACGACATGCGAACAATTCAAGAGTTCGCTTCGGGCGACTGATTTATTGCAAGCCAAACAGTTCATATTTAAAACTGTATTTACATTCAGTTAACAGCACTCGGATGGTGATTCAACATGCAAACGCTACCGCGCACAGTGCAATCGTACATAGAATATTGGGTACTCACGCACTTAACGCACTGTGACAGCACGGGCGACAATTGTCTGGCCGGGCCGGGCGCCGCCCGCCGTTCACGTACTCGTCAACCGGTTTTAGTAGACACGAGCATTCACACTGCCTATGAATATTAACTCTTTACACTTATTACTAATTTGTTAATAAAACCACTGCACTATTATAACAGTTAATAAGAGTATCACTTAGCTTTAAGTTTATAGTTTAAATTGATGTATAATATGTCCGAATATATTATGCCAAACGTAACTTTGTAATTAATTTTAACGGAGCCAATGTTTACGCGTGGACAGATGCCGTCAAAAAAAAAAAAAGTCCTTTAAGTCGTGATAAGTCGTTTTTCTTACAATTTTATTAGTTAGTAGTTTTGATATTGCAAGAAGCAACTAGAAAATTGCAATATACATATTTTAGTTGTAGACAATGCTTTACATGTGCGTTAGTTAATTATGAATTTATTTAAGGATTATTTTAATTATAAAATACAGAACACTACTATTAAGATGGCCTCATGCAAAACTTTTAGTGATACATTAATTTATGTATAGAAAATAATTTCATACCGTAAACTTGTAAACTTATCGCTGATGATTGCGACAAGAAATTCCCGTAGGTGAGGGGCTATTTTGAATATTTTCAGACATAAAACTTTGAAATATGTATAGATTAAATGAAACTAAAACAGTTATAATTCTAATTGCATTTATTTTCCAAACGTGAGCACAATACTCCAACTCGTTGGAGTTGGACTTTTGCTCTAACATTCCAATTTCTTATTCTATTATAAATAAATATATAACGGTAGTTGACTGTTGCACTTTTGTTTCGCCCGGATTTTGTAGGCTATTGTTGCCTAGATGGTAGTAGGCTTTGATGGGTTAAGCTGGTGTAAGGCCTGGGTTTACCAGGCGTGAGCGAATGGGGAAGCGACGACTGGAGCATGCGCTACGGCATAAGGTGCTGGCGCAGCGACCACGGCGGGAGAAGCAATCTGTGATTTAAAACACATAATAAACAACATTGCTAATATGTTTTTCTTCAATTGAATAAAATATTCTAGTCCTTATATTGCGTGTCCATAACACTGGTATCACATTTTATGTACATTATGGTTTGGCAATAAATGATTCAGTATTGAAAAAAGGACATTCATTTTTGTTAGGAGCAACACAAAAATATCAATCCAAAAAATAGTCTTATGAAATAAGTTTCTGCTTTTACGTACTATGATCAAACTTGTTCTGAAACTAGAAAATTTAAATATCAATGTCACTAGAAACAATAAAGTGTGGTGCTGTGATATAATAATAACTTTTGCTAGAATAAGCAAAACTTTGGTCTCGCTATCACATACTTAGGACAGTTTGTTGAACAGAGGCCAGTTTTCGAAACCTTTTTCAGGCATTACAACTGCCAACAATAAAAGAAATCGAATGTTGGCCAGTTTAAAGATGGGAAATATGTTTAATTTCAATGCATATATCAAAGAAAACGAGCATGTTCCATTTATTTTAGTCAATGTTAAAACGAAACTTCGCGTCTCATCAATAATACTAAAATTCAAAACAACGTATTATTTAAGTTGCATTAAAATTAAGTTAATATCTGAATGACAACATTAATAATAGTGTTAAGCACAATTATTACTGTAGGCAATTATAGATGTCGGAAGACACAAAGTACGTTAAAATCGTCCTTCAAGTTGTTTTTAAGGCCATAAGCTCAGTTTCGTAGTGTAATTACTTTAATTAAATTACTTATACTTTGGTTACCGACACTGCAAGTTATTTTTTTGGCGTTGATACTCGATAGTAACTATCACTCGGAAATCACTTAAACTTGTCAGTTCTCCATCAGAATCACCATGCGAACGCCCACCAGTAACTAACTTTGTTAAAAACCAGACCAAAACTTTTCTACCACAAGCTAAGCGACAAGGATGCCTAGGAATTAGCCAGAATCAGCGTCTTGTGACTATGGTGTTTATTTCTATGTGTTAATGTAGATTTTCTTGTTCGTGGAGTTAAAGCTGCAGACATACCCTGACGGTGTTGGCATAAGAGGTGGCTACAGGCAAGGCGGCTTTGACGACGGGTGCGCTGACTAATGGGGCACCGACGATGCCATGGGCCCATGGGGCGGCTACGGGAGCGGCCAAGGCCCCTCCGTAGTATCCGGGGGCGGCGGCAGCGACGGCCAGGAGGGCGGTGAATACGACCTGCAATTTTGAGCAAGCGTCTTCATATTAGTAATGTGATTTGGTATACAAATAACTCATCCTATAAAAATGAATGAAACTATATTAAAATAGCGAAAGTGAAATGTTTCTAAATATAGTTAAACAGTCGGACGCTCCGTCTAATGTATTTAAAATTTTTCGTTTTTGTGTATTAAAAATCTTATAGCTAAGCAGTATTTTTATAACATAGGTTTACTACATAATGTATTTTTGCTAGTATCTATAGATACTACATTGCAGTCCAAATTCCATTCTTAAACACAGCTTGATGAATACTATATTTTTTATGCCTTAACTTAACGGGGCGGTGAGTGCGCTGATATGGTGGTTAGTGATACGCCTTACCATGACGGTAGCAGTGTTGAAGGAAATGATTAAAACTAGGTAGTTATCAATTTCCGTCATCACTGCTCTGCGCCTGTCACTCGAAACGACATATTAATGTTAGGTCTGTTACCCGGTAAATCTGGGGGCACGGTAGTACCCCACCATGATGAGCCAACCGAAGCGCAAGGGCACACTACCTACCTTTTCTCGAAGTGTTTCGTCGTTTTCTGAACTCTTATAGAGTTGTTTTCCGATGTACCAGACAGTTCATATTCTCAAGATATGATGTCGACAATAAACTTATTAAAGATACGAAATCTTATATGAATAGCTCTAATACCTTAGATATATTAATTTAATTTTATGAATGAGGATTTGAAAGTTCATACGGGACTGTATACAGTAACTACTAAGAAAAAAGTAAACCCTAAAAAGACTACCTAGCAACTTACAAAATCCTACCCAATATATCATATAAAATGTCGCCAAGACGACCACAAAAGGCTTGCGCTAGGAAAAAGATGTCAGATCTCATCTAGAGCCAAGCTTCAGAAGCTTGCTCTCCACGACCTATCTCGATACCGACCGTTATTTACTATATCGCTTGGCTGTCATATGTATCAAGAACTAAATATTCATATCACCTGCATGGTGGAAGCTTCAAATTATATATCATTATTCTTAATTGCGTATTGTATTTACTTTATTTTTATTTTTTATAACTATATTTTTTTAAATTAGGGTTTAGCTCTATTTTGTTTGATGTCCTAATGAACAGTAGTTGTTTGTTGAACTTTGAATTTGCACTCAAAGTTTTGATTTTAGGATATTTAATAAAAAAAACTTGTAGAATTTTAACAAAGCCTACAAGTATTTGTTAGTGTAAATTCATATTGCAAGAAAGGGTTTGATTTATAGTTAGGACTCTAGGCCAAGTTGTGACTTTAGATCAACCCGATTCCTTTCTAACGAGACCGGTTTGAACAATGTTCGCTAGTTATTATTAGTAGAACTTGACATTATTGCGCTAGATGTCCAGTTACATTTTGCACTTGAGATGACCTTATTTCTTTTATGAATTCTCCTGTGAAACGTTTGAAATAAAATATACCTGAGAACTTTTTAAAGATATTTTACTTTCAGTTTTTAGGAGACATTTTTTTTTTTTTTGTAGTGTGGGGTTGCTTGGTCATTTGAGTGCAAAGGAAGGGATCTTTCCAGATAGTACTATTTTTACCTTTGCATAAAACCCTAAATGTATTTAATTGCAAAACATACAATTATAAAAATAATTTCAGCTAGCAACTGTCCTTCTCCAATTGTTTTTATGATTCAATGCATTTCTTTATTAGTGACGCTTGTGTTAATAGTTAAAGGGTTCTGGTTTCGATCCCCGGGCAATACAAACATTTGTGTGTATGAATGTGTCTGTTAATGGTCTGAATGTTTTTATGTATGTAACGTATGTATTTCTATCTTCAAACTATCTCAGGACTCTGTTTGGGTACCAAAAAAGTAGGCTAGATCGCTTAATCTTAATTATAACAAATTTGCAAGTATTATTTGTAATAACTTTAATATATCATTCCCAAAGTGGGACTTTTCAATTATAACTGTATTCATACTGTGATCAGAATGTATCTTATTATTAATTACGATAATTATCAAGGTAAACGATTAAACTGTTCAAGAAGTAATCGTAGACAGTATGGTATTTAAATACTTGAAACATTTCATGCAAACTTATTAATACTCACTACGTAGTCTTTATGGTTAAAAGGCTTTGAAGATGTTTATCTTTCAAATAACACATATTATCTCATAATAACAGATTTATGTAATAGCTGAAACTCAGTGATCTGCTTCTTGAGTGAATAGTGCTCACTGATTATATAATTTATTATAATATGTAATTTGAGGTATATTAATCTTTTTGCATGTAGAAATAATCTTGCATTATGCACTTTGAGTTTGGGCTCGAATCCAAGTCTAGGGCGGATATTGACACCTATCAGAGAAACAATAGGGAAGACTTTATTAGAACTAGGTACAAATGGCTTTCAGACATAACATTAGCGTTGAGGAAGATCCATGTTTTATATTCCTGGTTTATAGTTATATATTTATTAAGCGTATTATTCTTAAGTAAATAGTCTTTATAACTTAGATGAAAATGCATAAGGTGTTTGCCTTTAAATGTTTGTGGCAATTTATTATTAAGGTTATATATCATGTATTTTATTTTAAGTAATATTGTACACAAACGTTGGTAAACGCAATAAATAAATCAGAATCTTCGCTAAACAATTTGAATCAAATACTATTAAATAACATTGATGATGAATTAATCAATATCCATGAATAATTGTCACTAATTGCTGAAATCTTACTTAAACAGTTGAAATCTGACATAAATTGATATCACTTAAATATTCAATACAAGTTGATCTATTTCAATTACAATAGGGTACAGAATTATATGTTTTTCACAAAAACCTCGGAAGCCTGAATTGAAAGTCTCTGTGAAAAGGCGACAAACAAGTTGTTTGTTATGAATTTGTACGGGGATATAATAAAGTTTGGTCATTTGCATCGTTTCTACGATCAAAGGTGGCATATTTTTTGCGGTCCAATCGATATATTTTTACGTGAACTCATTTCGAGCAAACTCGTGTTATATTTTATTCAATATCCAACCCTTTGTAACTATTTGGGGCGCGTTTGATATTGGATGAAATGTAATTTATCAAAGAATTATTGGAACTGTAATAATGGGCATTTGCTTATGAAAACGGAGGCTGTTTGAAAAAATATAGTATTTTATTCATTCCTGAAGTGTAGTACTTTTAAGCCGTCATTGGTTTGTATCGCTGATTAATGATCACCATAATTTTTATGTAGGCCGTCATTACATTATCATCATCATCAGCTCATTAAACGTCCCCACCGAGGGGCACGAGCCTACCCGTATAGGGTGTGATTAGGCCTTAGTCGTCCACGCGGGCCCAGTGCGGATTGGACGACTTCAGACACAACCTTCGAATCTCTTCGTAGGCGTGCATAAACGTTTCCTCACGATGTTTTCCTTCACCGTAAGAGCGTCGGATAATGTACATATATTTTCGAAAATTCGAAAACACATTGGTACGTGTCGGGATTTGAACCTCAGCCCTCCTGGTAGGAAGGCGACAGTCCACACCACTGAGCCACCGACGCTCTCACATTATCATAAAAAAATAAAATTTATATAGATATCAAGAGACAGGCATGACAACAGCTAATGCATAAATATTTATTTATTAAAGTTTTTCCATCAATTTTTACATTCATAGAATAATTCCATTATTTTATTCCAATTATAGTCATTATTAGTTTATTATAACAATCACCTATTGAAATTATCACATGCAAATTAAATTTTTAAATAAATGTTACAAATCTTTATCTTTTACTGTTGAACGAATAATGATTAAAAACTATTGTTTGATCATGATTTCGTACATATTACCAATGTAAGAATCTATTACGACCATAGGCAGTCGGTATCTAGCTCGTTGGTTAATCTCCACGATAGTATTGGATTTCAAAAATGAAAACAGTACCCCGGTAATAGAATCATTTCAAAAATTCAACGTTCAAGCTATTCATAATAATATTAATGAATTTAGTCCTATACCTGTGTTTATTAGCCTTAAAATTAGAGATGTTAAATATGCATTAATTATTTTCAATACTCAATACTCAATTTTTTATTGCATTCCATAGTATTTTCACGGTGGACTTACAAATAATAAAGGACCTTATGGACCCTGTCGGGCACAACAACAATGTAGGAGAGAGGAGGAGGCTGGATTCTGACAATACAATTTACTTTATCAATCTGTGTGTATATGTATATCTTTAAAATTGTAGCTTATATTTGTATACTATAATATGTATTTAAAATGTCGCTTATGTTATCATTTACGTAGTACATAGTAATGGATTATTTGAATGGATAAGTTTATCATATTCGGCTAATATTTATCAGTTAGGTATTCTTTGATACTGTAATAGCTTTTTTCTATTAAAAAATGATTGGGATTATGTAAAAAATAATTTTCATGGTTTTCATTTCTTATGTTATCCGGTAGTTTATTGTAAATTCTTATCGACATAATCAATGGGCTAGAAGAGTAAATTGTTAGTCAAGAGCTGGGAAGATATAATTTATTTTTGTGCCTGAGCTTATATTTTGTTTGGATACTTTCTTTAGTATAAAGCTCCGGGTGCTTGCGAACAAATTTACAAGCCTCAAATATGTACAAACATGGTAAAGTTAAAATGATTAGCGATTGAAAGTGTGGTTTACATGTTTCCTTTTGTTCTATATTAACTAGGATTCTAATTAATTTCTTTTGTATCGTAAATATAGTTGAAGCATCAGTGCTGTTACCCCAGAGGATAACGCCATATGAAAGTAAAGAATACGCGTAAGCATAATATGTAACAAGTGCTGTAGAAATGTCTGTAGATTTTCTGATTTCGCGGAGGGCATATGAGAAGCTTGATAATTTACGTCTTAATTTATTTATATGGTTTT
>PQWD01007446.1:0-116743 GCA_019425675.1 Leucinodes orbonalis
CCAGAGCCACCGATGCTAGAAGACAGTACTAGGTCCTCCTAAATTACCAAGCGTCTAATTTCAAATATTGGTTAAGTTTCGGATAAAAAGATAATTTTTACACCCTGCAGTCGCGTTCATTCGTTCACTCCAGCAGTGGTATCCACGGGCTAAGTACACAGCTTTTTAGTGTGACAACAGTCCACTCCCCCACAATAAACACTAAATGACCGGATCCGAGGTCAGTGCGGCCAATCAGATCGCTCCTTCCAACCGGCTGTAACCAGTTCAGGGTGGTAAACAAACGGAGCAAGGGGAGACGGGATATGCGTGACGGATCGCCGTTAGGCTATATTTTCACTAATAACTGGACGTTGATTAAGGGGTTACGGGAAGAGGTATGTGTTTTTATGAGAATTGAGATTTTTTTTTTCAATAGTGTCTCTGTACATTGCATGCTAACAAGGAGACTCCCACAATTAGAGATACTAAATTTGCTGAAAAGAATATTTAATTTTTTTTATTCTAAATATTTCCTGACATTCACTCATTTAGCCTCGTTAATAATAGTCAAGTTGTCAATAATATTGTGCCGTATTTAATGGTTTCTATCTTAAAATAATAACCATTTGTAAGTTCATAAAGTCCTGCCTCGTCTCGAATTATTTTTTTAAAATATGGATCCCTACCTTGGTAGTACTTGTAGGATAATAATTTTAGCAAGAAATTAATAATTCGACTATAAGTACCTCCGTATATAATAAATATTATACTCCGGATAAAAATAAGTATATAGACACTTGATAGACAGGTCATCGTCAGCTCATTAAACGTCCCCACCGAGGGGCACGAGCCTACCCGTATAGGGTGATTAGGCCTTAGTACAGACTGATAAATATTAAAATTGAATGCTTTCTCAATTATGTAATTAGAAATAGCATACTTAACTGAGATCAAAAAACACATAAACATGGTCCTGAGAAACATACTAAGTGCAACATTTGCAAATGGCAGCACGAAAATTTATTTATATGTAAGCCTACCAATTTGTCAATAATATTATGTCCTGCTTAATATGGTTTATATCTATACTAATATATAAAGCTAAAGAGTTTGTGTCAATCTTTTAAGATTAGCTCCCTATAACATATTATTTGCTAATTTTTTTTCTAAAATAATGCATCATTTGCGAAGGTGTTTCATAAATGGGAATAATCCTTATCCAAATAAAAATTTTCAACAAAATTGCTATTCACATCATTCAACTTAAATGAATATCTTATAAGATATAGTTTTAACTCACCTATATAAACGAAGTAGCAGGTTAAAGAGAGCGTTAGGCCAAAGTAACTATTCCACGCGGACCAAGCACGCAAAAGCTAGTCTTAAAATAATATCCATCATAAAGTTTATAAAATCCTACCTCATAAAGTATAATCTTATTTCTTTATAATGTGTAATGAACTCGAAAAATACACGATACTTCCATAATTCGTATTCCAGCTTTAAATAACCAATCATTAATTAATCAATCAGTATTAGCCAATTGAAACGCATTACCAGTAATCAGTTTAAACATCCCTCTGCATATCGTTTGCCAATTGATTTTGCATAGCATTAATATAATTTGGGTCAGGGCAACATAAAATAAATAGAAATTTTGTAATACATATCTGATGATGAGCGTCGGTGGCACAATGGTTCGGCCGTTGACTCCGGGAGGGCGCCGTTCAAATCCTCGAACAAACAGATAGACAGACAAAAATTAAAAAATGTCTGCTGCACTATCGCGCTGTCCCAAAAAACAATTAAAATTTATTTTAGAAACTTAACAAAGTACAATATTATTTGGTGTGTACGGTAATGCTGCATTAATTTTACAACTGTGTCACAGCCATTAGCGCCACCTCCGGATAATCAGAGGCATAAGCGTTTCCAGAGAAACTAAAGTCAGTCAGCAGATGGCTGACTAGACAACAAAGTACAATCAATTTCCTTATAGTAATAATAATAAAATAAAAATGCAAACAATTAATCAGCAAAAATAGCATATTTTTGTGATGTACCTGTGTGTGTGTGTGTGTTTGTGTGTGTGTGTTTGAATGTGTGTGTGTGTAGTGTATGAGTGTCTTGTATGTGTATATCGAGTGTGTATGTATCGTGTGTGGAAGAAACTAAAAGTGAATTTTAGCAATTTTTGAACAATACATATTATAGATCTTTTAAAAATATATTAAAGACTAACCTGCAATGACCTGACCAAACTGAGAAAAATCGCACAGTGACATTTCCCCGCGGGATTTGAACCCACAACTTGCGGGTCACGCAGTGAATTAAGCTGAATATTGTACCCACTATGCCACGGAGTCAGAGTTAATCATCATCGTCAGCTCATTAAACGTCCCTACCGAGGGGCACGAGCCTATCCGTACGCGGGTGTATAGGCCTTAGTCGTCCACGCGGGCCCAGTGCGGATTGGACGCCTTCACACACAACCTTTGAATCTCTTCGCAGGCGTGCGCAGGTTTCATCACGATGTTTTCCTTCACCGTAACAGCGTCGGGTAACGTACATATAATTTCGTAAATTCGAAAATACATTGGTACGTGGCGGGATTTGAACCTCAGCCCTCCCGGTAGGAGGGCGACAGTCCACACCATTGAGCCACCGACGCTTCCAGTCAGAGTTAGCTTAGTTATTATTCTATGACATCGGTGTATGTATAATTGCAGTGAGCTGAGTATTTGCGCAACTCGCCGCCGACGTGAAATAACAGAGGAGAGATAACATGCGATCCTCCCCGCCCCCGCCCCAGCCGGTGGTCGAATACAACTATTGTTTCACGGTATGCCTGCACAGTTATTGGAATGGTGTATTTATTAGATTATCATTTATATTTGGGTTCCCGGACGCTATTCAGGCTTTTACAGACCTATAGTCACCTCGACCTAAAAGATCTTTTGTGACTCGCTCCCCATTTTAAAGTTCGTCTAAAAGTTGGGCACGTTTAAGGAAATCCTGTTCAACTTTATAGATTTGATGTCACTTGGGCATTAAAGGTAGTTGCCCAAGTGGATGTTTCGCTTTTGTTGTAGAAGACCACAATTGCAGAGAAGATGCATCGGTGTCTCTCTCTCTTCTGCGCAGAATCTGCAAGTGTCTGAATCACTTAGTTTCATCTTGTGAAGATGACTTTTCAACTTGCAGTATCCAGTCCAGTAGTTAATAATAATAAAATGTTATTTGATATTGAAAAAGACTTTAAAGTGTAACTGGGACAATAACTATCAAATTTATTTCATTGTTATTAAATACTATTAAAAAAAATTGAAATAATATGTCGGCCACATGGTGTTTGCGCTGTAAACAATATATCAGATTTCATGTAGAGCCAAGCTTCTGAATCTACACGTTCTAACTCGACCGACTCTTACTTCTACAATTTCAATATATCAGTTAATATGGACGGCTTCGCCGTTTCGCTAGTCGTAGGAGTTATGCGAATATTTAGTTTTCGTAAGCAACGAAGCAAAGAAGCCATACATATTTACTGATATATAGAATTTGTTTAAGTAAGGGTCGGTAAATTTAGGCCGTGTAGATTCAGAACCCCCAGAGCCACCGATGCTAGAAGACAGTACTAGGTCCTCCTAAATTACCAAGCGTCTAATTTCAAATATTGGTTAAGTTTCGGATAAAAAAGATAATTTTTTACACCCTGCAGTCGCGTTCATTCGTTCACTCCAGCAGTGGTATCCACGGGCTAAGTACACAGCTTTTTAGTGTGACAACAGTCCACCACCCCCACAATAAACACTAAATGACCGGATCCGAGGTCAGTGCCGGCCAATCAGATCGCTCCTTCCAACCGGCTGTAACCAGTTCAGGGTGGTAAACAAACGGAGCAAGGGGACGCGGGATATGCGTGACGGATCGCCGTTAGGCTGTATATTTTCACTAATAACTGGACGTTGATTAAGGGGTTACGGGAAGAGGTATGTGTTTTTATGAGAATTGAGATTTTTTTTTTCAATAGTGTCTCCTGTACATTGTCATGCTAACAAGGAGACTCCCACAATTAGAGATACTAAATTTGCTGAAAAGAATATTTAATTTTTTTATTCTAAATATTTCCTGACATTCACTCATTTAGCCTCGTTAATAATAGTCAAGTTGTCAATAATATTGTGCCGTATTTAATGGTTTCTATCTTAAAATAATAACCATTTGTAAGTTCATAAAGTCCTGCCTCGTCTCGAATTATTTTTTTAAAATATGGAATCCCTACCTTGGTAGCTACTTGTAGGGATAATAATTTTAGCAAGAAATTAATAATTCGACTATAAGTACCTCCGTATATAATAAATATTATACTCCGGATAAAAATAAGTATATAGACACTTGATAGACAGGTCATCGTCAGCTCATTAAACGTCCCACCGAGGGGCACGAGCCTACCCGTATAGGGTGATTAGGCCTTAGTACAGACTGATAAATATTAAAATTGAATGCTCTCTCAATTATGTAATTAGAAATAGCATACTTAACTGAGATCAAAAAACACATAAACATGGTCCTGAGAAACATACTAAGTGCAACATTTGCAAATGGCAGCACGAAAATTTATTTATATGTAAGCCTACCAACTTGTCAATAATATTATGTCCTGCTTAATATGGTTTATATCTATACTAATATATAAAGCTGAAGAGTTTGTGTCAATCTTTTAAGATTAGCTCCCTATAACATATTACTTGCTAATTTTTTTTCTAAAATAATGCATCATTTGCGAAGGTGTTTTCATAAATGGGATAGTAATCCTTATCCAAATAAAAATTTTCAACAAAATTGCTATTCACATCATTCAACTTAAATGAATATCTTATAAGATATAGTTTTAACTCACCTATATAAACGAAGTAGCAGGTTAAAGAGAGCGTTAGGCCAAAGTAACTATTCCACGCGGACCAAGCACGCAAAAGCTAGTCTTAAAATAATATCCATCATAAAGTTTATAAAATCCTACCTCATAAAGTATAATCTTATTTCTTTATAATGTGTAATGAACTCGAAAAATACACGATACTTCCATAATTCGTATTCCAGCTTTAAATAACCAATCATTAATTAATCAATCAGTATTAGCCAATTGAAACGCATTACCAGTAATCAGTTTAAACATCCCTCTGCATATCGTTTGCCAATTGATTTGCATAGCATTAATATAATTTGGGTCAGGCAACATAAAATAAATAGAAATTTAGTAATACATATCTGATGATGAGCGTCGGTGGCACAATGGTTCGGCCGTTGACTCCCGGGAGGGCGCCGGTTCAAATCCTCGAACAAACAGATAGACAGACAAAAATTAAAAAATGGTTTATTTCGCATATGTGCCGTATTGTATATTCATATGCATGAAGAAAAAACTGGTTATTTCAATATTACGTAATACGTAGTATGAAGAAGTAACGACCTTCACAATAAACCAATTCATCGGAATTTAAGGTGAATGAACTTTAGACATTATGCAGTAATGGTCGCCATGACAGTGACGAGAAAATATCATACTGAATGTCTTACATTGGCAGTCGAATGGCAATGTAAGACTTTAATAGGGCCACTGACAAACCATATATATAAATAGCAGTAAACCTTTCACCCTTCATCAATGATATTCTGTATGTATAAAGGTAGATACGCCACCCGTGCCTCAAAAACGAATCGCCGAAGAGAGTACAGTTTGTACTCATTTGCTTAGGTAAATGTGTTTAAAATTCGAAATATGTGTATGTGTGCTGTCACTGCATTCGGAACACTTTTCATATCATGAATCCATACTTTTTTTAAATCATTGCCCTTCATCCGCAGTTGATGGATATATCCATCAAAATCATGTATTTTCTATTGTCTCTGGAGTCCTGGCAATTATAAGGTTCAGATACATTTTATAAACCAGCCTGTAAAATCCTATTGCATAGGCTTCCTCCCTAAATAATATTCTTTCTTTTTTATAGGATAGGGGGCAAACGAGCAGACAGAGCACCTGATGGAAAGTGAACACTGCCACCCATGAACAACACCAAAGGAGCTACAAGATGCGTTACCGGCTTTTTAAGCAAGAGTACGCTCGTTTCTTGAAGGTCTGCAGTTCCTTTCAAGTAGGTAGATCGTTGACCTACCAAACCGAACCTGGTGTCAGAGGTACGTCCTACTACAAGCCTTTGTACACAGTATAGTCATGGAGAGATTGGGCCGTAGCCCACCCATGGGCCCAATGCGTTTGATGGGTGTTACCGATTACTATCTTAAGTTACAGCCGGGACCGACGACTTAACGTGCCCTCCAGAATCCGAATTCATCTTTCTTATCAGGCATTCAAGTAATTCAGCCTAAATATCTTAGTAGTTAGAATCGAACGCACGACCCGCAGATCAAGTCTAGATCTTAAAGCAACGCTTAGGCTACGGAGATTGAATGATGATGATGATAAAAGTTACAAAATTTGACCAACTATTCAATCTATGGCAGTCTACTGCTGAACATAGGTCTCTCCCATTTTGCGCCAGATATCCCGGGATCTTTTCGTAAAGCTTCCACTAGCGACCTTTCGCAAGTTTTCGGTCCATTGGATCGGAAGGCGTCCTAAGCTACGCTTCCCAAGACACGGTCTCCTCTCCAGAACTCATCTTCTCCAACGGCCATGGGTTCTGCAATTTATCAATTTGACCTCAAAACGACGAAAATAGTGCGTTCGATTTCCAAAATGCATGTTATCGATAAATGCTGACGTGCATTGCTAAACTGACAAAGGTTGCGAGCCCACGCGCACGCGCAAACTCGCCAGCCAACCATGCCAAGATCTCCGCCTACATGGTGTTTATTCTTCATAATACCGAGAAGTCTTATCAACATGCGAGAACCTGGAGATTTTTCTTTATTTTTTTTTCTGATGGGCTTGTTCTTGAGCACAGACTTTCCTGGTAGTGGAGACATGATGCAAGATGGAGCGAGCTTACCTAGAAAAAGCATATCAACTCCTTTTTTGAATGCCACAAACCAGTTATTTTATAATATAATTCTATTAAGGTCAATTATGTGATATTGTTACGAAATCATATGTATAACCAAAGACTGAATACTTTTCAGATTGGGTGTTCAGTTGTTTTTTTTATACCAGTTTGTAAGTACGTATTCTCAACTAAGTAAACAATAGAAAATTTTTTGTAACTGGTAACCCTTCAGTCTGACAATGGTGGCGAATATTGCAACAATGAATTCGATATTTTTCTAAGGACATAACGAATCCAACGTCATTTGATGGTAGCATATAAACCTCAAAAGAACTCTTTAAGTGAACGTATGACCCGCCCTGTATATTATTTGCCTTCTCCTATTTCGAGCGAACCTTACTTATTGCTCCTTCAAGTACTGAGTGTCTAAAATTATTATTCGAGTTTTTACGGCATCACTAACTACCCGGTGAACTGACCGCTTGTTTGTCTACAGTGCTAATGAAGTAAAAAAATATATTATATACAACATACTGATCTAAGTTATGATACATTTATAACTATCAAATACATAGTTAACCTTATTAGTTATCTAAGCACAAGTTACAATTAATTTCATGCCACATAAAAAGCCTGTGTCCAATTTATTTTCTTACTTCCATATAAGTATTTTTCAATATAAACAAGGGCTATCTTGTACTAAATGAAGTCAGTTATCCCCTTATTTGTCGCTATGCGCGTAAAAAGTCAACCTGTATACGATAATGCGTGCGTATTTCATGCAAAAACAGCTTTGTGTAATAGACAGTGGTCGGGAGGAATTATTTGCCTTTAAAGGAACTCGCGGGTTTCTCCGCTGATGTATTGGTGTTCTGCCACGCGTAACACTTGACTAGACGTTATGTTAGTTAACTAGTGCTGTTAACACGGCTACCAGCTCATTGGCTGAAGCTGTGATGCCTCTGCTCAGATAAAGAACGCCTTGACATTGACATGGATGCTTATACATTTTTAAAAATCCATAAATTTAAACAGCATAGACGACCCATTCGGTGTAGCGGTTGAGACGTCGGCTGCTACACCAAGGGTTCCGGGTTCGATCCTCGGGCAGTACAAACATTTGTGTGCATGAAAATGTCCGTTTGTAATGGTCTGGGTGTTTTCTATATATAATATGTATGTATTTACAAAAAATATATAAGTATGTTTATTAGTTGTTAAGTACCCATAAACAGGCTTCACTAGGGGCTAGATGGCGCTGTGTGAATGTCTGTGGATATAATAAATATCCAATATAATGAATATTATAGAAGAGGCGAACTTTCTATCATAGAAGCAGAATCGATTGATCCGTAAAAATGCCAGCAATTTGCACAAAAGAAAGTACTCTCGCACTCGAACGATTTCAGCTTTGTACTTTTTATCGATGTCGATACTAAATTACGCACGCCACTCGCTATGTGCTAACGCATGATACGCGCGAGTGGCGCACAAAAACATATTGATTTCTACACGCACTACAATGAATATTGAATACATGGATACCGTAATGATGATTGACGGGATTTTGTATGAAAATCCGCTGAAAAACAACAAAATTAACGATTCCCCACGCACATTGTTTCGCAATACTGCGTGCGCCGCCGGAGATTTGCCTACACGCGTACGCTAGGAATTCTGGTTGTAATGCAAAAAACGAATAATCGATTTGGCTAATTATTGCTTACCCAATTGGTACAATAGTATCAAATCATCAATATTCATTAACATTTCTAAAGCGCCATCGATATCGATAATTATATATAAACCATATTTTTTTTGTAAATACATACATATTATTCATACTAATTCAAACAGACATGTTCATACACAAATGTTTGTACTACCCGGAATCGAACCCAGAACCCTTGGTGTAGCGACGTCTCGACCATTTCACCAAATGGGTCGTAAATAAAAAACTAAATGGCTACAAATGTGGATAATCATTCCTATAGTTTGACGTATTGCGATGACGTAATTAATTACATATGAGCGGTTAATAAAATGGGGGAGACCTATGTCCAGCAGTGGACTGCGATCAATGATGTAAAAAAGTATGGATTCGTGATATGCTCACAAAACAATTGAAAAAAGTGTTTCGAATGCGGTGACAGCACACATACACATATTTCGAACACATTTACCTCAACAAAAGAGTACAAACTGTACTCGTTTCGACGGTTCGTTTTTGAGGCACCGATGGCGTATCTACCTTTATATATACAGAATATCATTGACTGTGATAGGTTGAGGAGAGAGAGCGGCTTATATTTATTTCTGAACCCTAACTGGGTTCAGAAACTTTAAAAGTAATTGTATTTTATATATCATTGATAAAATTACCACATTCAAATATAAATCAACAAAAAGACTTATTTATAATATAGATATATTTTCTTGGTAAATTTATATGTCATCCGTCATGATGACATATAAATTTGCAATAGTGTTTTATATATTACCTACTTTAATGGACCAATCGACACGATAGCTCTAATTCCTGAGTAATGTACTAACCACAGATTAACTAATACAGGAGATGGGGCAAGCCGCGTTTAAAGTGCGACAAATGTAAGCTCAACGAGCACACACTGGCTGCCAGTTTACGCTCTGTGAGACGAGTCAAGACACGAATATTAGAAGAAATCACCGTTTTTTTCCAAAATGCCATCCTGTGCAATTGTAACATGCCATCATCGCAATGAATCAGTAAATTTACCAAGAAATAAAATAACTTGTCACAGGTAAGAACCGAAAAGAAATTGCGACACTGAGACTGCGTATAAACTTGGCGGCTTGTCCAGTCTAATTGTATATTCGGATGTCTGTGGTACTAACACACAATATAAACCAAGCTATTAGTACAAGTACAAGGTACATAATAAAATACGGCAAGGATTTCTGAACTGTTATTACGGGTTATTATTTTATAACATCTATAGCCATAATACGGTACAGTCAGCGACAACATTTTTTATAAAAACACTTTTATTAATTAATAAATCGGACCCGATGATCCGAGACTTGCGATATGTAGAGGCTGGATGAGCTATGCCCAGCTGTGGACTGCAAAAGCTTAAACGGACAATTAATTAATACCCATTTGGTGCTGCGGTTGAGAGGTCGACTGCAACACCAAAGGTTCCAGGTTCGATCCCGGGCAGTACAAACATTTGTGTGCATGAACATGTCTTTGTAATGGTCTGGGTGTTTTCTATCTATAGTATGTATGTATTTACAAAACAAAATGTATATAAATATGTTTATCCGTTGTTTAGTACCCATAATACAGGCTGCACGCTTAACTTGGGGCTAGATGGCACTGTGTGAATGTCAGTGGATATTTATTTATTTTATTAATACCCACCGACACTCACACGATTATGAGCACTATGAGTATTATGAGTACTAAACAACAATGGGTAAGTACTAATAGAGTATGAACAATATAGTCAAAGCTTGGATATATTGGACAATAACCTGCAACGCTCATTCATTTAAAAAGAGCTTAATAATATTAAGCTCATTTAAAAAATAAACCACTGCTGAGCAATAACAGTTATAACAGCATACAATCATAGTTAAAAATCACAAAAAATGGTCCGCGGCAAAAGTCCGCCCATTGCGGCAGTTGGGCAGAATTTTCATTTATGATCACGTCACTGGCTACATGTCATAGTAGTATGCTCATGTTTTTGATTTTGTACTCTTTTAATTATGCGTAAAGTTCAAGATTTTTGTGAATAATTTTATGTCATAGGTCCTTCTCTTTTCTTATCCAGCCTCCACTGAAGATATTTTGCAAATCATCGTCGGTCTATCGGACTGGGAGTTTGTAGGACTCTACTATGCAGTCTTCACTCCAATACTCAACGGCCATCGGTTCTACAACACACATTTTATTCCAAGGATGTTATTATGAAATTTCAAACAAACAAATTGCAGAAAGCCTTTTGCTTCTGACTGTACCATGGGTCGACATTTTCATGGCGCCCGTTCCGTCATGGTGTTTAATTACACATTTTTGTCGCAACCTACATTAGTGTGATAAAAAACTGTTCGGTTATCACGTACATAGGTTTTTTAAATAAATCTTTATAAGTCAAACATTTTATTAATCAAATTTGTTAGTATAAGTTAAGACTATAGACTGTGCTATAATCTCTTATGCGTGGTAACTTTAATATCACCTACTACACCCATTAACACTTAGTTATATCATATAGCGTTACAGGATAAAGGGTGAAAGTCCGGGATACTGTTCCTCAGCCTTTAACGTCTCACAGCAGGGACCAGGCCATCCAACACAACAAAGTCAGAAAATGATTCGCCCGTAACGGTAGATTAGTGGCGGGCCTAAATACGGTTCGATGGGTTTTATTTTTCGACCTGACTACTGCTGTAGGCCGCAGATGACCTTTACAGCTTCGCCGGGCAATTGGCGAGCGCAGATGGCTCTCAGCCTTAAAATTTACACAACGAGCCTTAGGGCGTCCCCGAATGGGACTCGAACCTCGGCTTAGGGCGTTGCGGGGGTGTTATCGATTACCATCGTAAGAGTGTAGCCGTGCCCTCCGAAGCACGCATTCATCTTTCCTTTCAGACAATAAGGTGATTCAGCCTGCGATATGCTAACTAAAGTAGGAAAAATCGCACAAAGTGCAAATTTTTTAATTGAATTAACATAATATTTTGAGTTTAAGACACCTGTCATTTTTTGTAAATTTAAATAGATGTCGCTCTTAGTATGTACAATTTTAGAGGTACGATTTCAGTTCATAAGTCTTATTTTATTGTAGTTTAATTTGATCATTTATAAATAGATTACAGTGTACGTCATTGCCCCGCACAAACATTTTTATCTTAGAAATAGAATAAGGTTAGGTTTTAGCCTGACTTCAAATATAAGTACTCATCCGACATATCGTCATTTGACGTTCATAAGTGCTTTTTGTAAGCCTAATTTGAATAAAGAATTTTGAATTTGAATTTGAATTTATCAAGTTGTGCTATTGTGGTTTTATTCTATGCCTGAAGTAGTAGCTATTCCAGAACAATAGTCCAGAGCAAACATTTCGAGTTTGGTAGTTTAGGTGAAGATAGGTGTCTACAGTTTTCATTTTACATTGGCACGTATGAAACTCAATGTCGGTGGCTCAATGGTGTGGACTGTTGCCCTCCTCCCGAGAGGGCTGAGGTTCAAATCCCAACATGTACCATCTGTTTTCGAATTTTCGAAATTATATGTACGTTATCCGACGGTCTTACGGTGAAGGAAACATTGTAATTTATAATTTATTTTATTTATTATTTATTTTATTTGTTTTTCTCAACACAAACATATGACACAGACATTATAAGAACATGATAGATTGTGTGAGACTGATGCCTGATAAAGGTACCTCAAAGGGTACCTGAGTTACAGGTCACCAGGCCACCACCTCGGATCGCCAGGATGTCTTACAGTATAAATAACTTCAAAATGTATACAATAAATGACAAAAGGAAACATTAATAATAATGATAGCAATCAACATTGTAATTATGTGTGAGGTTACAGCAATGTGAGTTGCGTACCTACGTGTGATGTGTGTGTGTGTGTATGTGAGTGTGTGTGATTGAGTGTGTGTGTTGTGAGTGTGTGATGATGTGTGTGTGTGTGTGTGTGTGTGTGTGTGTGTGTGTGGTTGTTGTGTGTGGTGTGTGTGTGTGTGTGGTGTGTGTGTGTGTGAGTGATGTGGTGTGTGTGAGTGTGTGTGTGTGTGTGAGTGAGTGTGTGAGTGTGTGTGTGTGTGTGTGTGTGTGTATTGTGAGGAAACCCGCGCGTACGCCTGCGAAGAGATTCAAAGCTTGTGCGTGTAGTCCAATCCGCACTGGGCACGCGTGGACGACTAAGGTAGACACCCGCGAACGGGTAGGCTCGTGCCCTTCGGTGGGGACGTTTAGTAAGCTAATGATGATGATGATATACATCATCATCAGCTCATCAAAACTATTAAGAATAACCCATTTCGAGAACCAAAGTTATATCCACACAAAGTATCCCGCGTACCCAAAGGCCCGCGTCACGGCGGGCGGCGCGCACGCATAATTAGCGTCGGAAGGAAGTGCGGCCGCGATCGCGAGATACATGCATTTGCATCTCATTTGCGCCGGCATCATCTGCCGTTTTTGTGCTATGACCCATTTAGGGGTGCACTTGTAACGGCAACTTTGCAACTGACGGTGTGGACGGTTGGCATTAAAATACTTTTATTCTTTTTCACCTAGTATTACAAATAGACCCAGGTTTTGGTATCCAGTATATCTACTATAATTCTGTATTCTTTAGGTAATTGGTGGCGATAGTTTAAGTCCTACATCAGTAATCGAACTCAAAAGGGTTGTAATAAGGGGTTTCGAATCTGATATCGCTATAGTAACTTCAGGCGTTCCCCAAGGTTCTATTCTTGGGCCACTCTTATTTGTGCTGATGACATCGACAAATACATACATTTCTGTATTTTTATTCTCTTTACGCAGATGATTCAAAAGTACATGAAACTATAGCTTATTACTCTGATCTACACTTTCTGATTAAAGTTGATACCTGAAAATAAAGTTGTAGTCACAGTAACGACTAAGTCACCATTTGTTTAACTGATTTAACAAATACAAATCTTGTGGCTCGATGGCATAGTGGGTAGTGCTTTCAGTCACCGATCACAAAAGTCAAGTAACTGTAATCAAAATTAATCGTCAGATGGGAGACCGAAAAATGTTATTAAGAGTTTCTTATATAACCAAGTGAACATGATCAAGACGCTCACATGATGGTAAGTGATACGCCTGACCATGACAAAGCGGCTTTGATGGAGACCAACAACAGATCGACAATTACAATTCTCTGTCAACACCACACTGCACCCGACACCCGAGACAACAGATGTTAGGTCCTTTATACCCGGTAATTTCACAATAGAAAAAGGTAGGAGGATACTTCTTGCTAGAATTTGAATTTAATATTATTTTAAATACTTTTTAGTTTATTGGAATACAGAAACACATTAAATACAATAAAGTATATATACCAAACTTTTCGGCACACATACAAAGATCTGCAACTTAATTATTGTGCGTCCCCTCCCAGATGCGTATCTTTCGTTTTGTTACAGCTAATTTACCAAAATAAAACGCTTACATATAATTAATTCCAGCGAGTTACTCACACTGTAGTTAAGATTACATCTCGTCGCAGCTATTAGGCTATTACTTTGGTAATGAAACCATGTATTGGACATACAAATGGTTACGTCTTGGATAGCTGATAACTAACAGTTTATAAAGTAGCAATATACGGCGTAGGAAAACATCGTAAGGAAACCTGTGCACACCTGCGAAGAGATTCAAAAGGTTATGCATGAAGTCGTCCAACCCGCACTGGGCCCGCGTGGACGACTAAGGCCTAATCACCGTATACAGGTAGACTCATGCCCCTCGGTGGGGACGTTTGGCTGATGATGATGATATCGTATCTGCGTGCGTGGTCTAGTGAGCACAGCGTTCGGCTGCTTGACGTGACGTAAGTTCGAATCCCGCGGGAAAATATCACTTTGCGATGTTTCCTAGTTTGGTTGACATTGCTGGCTGAATCACTCGATTGTCCGAAAAGAAAGATGATTCCTTGCTTCGGAGGGCACCTTAAGCAGTGGGTAACGGCCCAAAAAAAAGACTATGCTGTGAGGGAAGGCCTGTGTCCTGCAGTGGGCCGTTATAGGCTAGACCTAGACATTTTACTAAAAACTAATAGAAAGCTAAAATTAAGGCATTATTTTACCTAACTACAAGTATTAGCTCAAAATTATTGATTCGGGCTGAGTCGAAATCTGATAGTTATTAAACAAAAAAATATTGAGTTCGGGCTGAGCTGAATGCAAATGCAAACCTAACAGCCTTTGATTATGATACGAACGAAAACAATTCCTTATTACAAAGCCGCATGACCCTATCGAAGCAAAACATTTCCCACATTCGGCCCAAGAAAAATGTGAGTGGCAAGTCATGGCCGGCATATGGACATTTCGTTTCTCATGCATATTTATGACGGCGACCCCTGCACTAACGGACGGACAAATGAACTTGTGACCGATAGTAGTGCAGATAGCTGTGATTGGCAAAACCGACTCTGTCGACAGTTGTCGCAGAATTGTACAATTTTCTCAAAGCAGAAATTTAGTTGAAGTCTTTGAACAGTGGCGTGCACAGAGTTTATAAGGTATGCGAATGGGTATTTAGGGTATGCAAAGTGATTGGCAGTAATCGCAAAAACAATAATACTTTTGACAAATTGAGTCATCATCATCATCAGCTCATTAAACGTCCCCACCGAGGGGCACTAGCCTACCCGTAAAGGGCGATTAGGCCTTAATCATCCACGCGGGCCCAGTGCGGGTTGGACGACTTCACGCACAACCTTTGAATCTCTTCGCAGGCGTGCGCAAATTTCCTCACGATGTTTTCCTTCACCGTAAGAGCGTCGGACAAATTGAGTGCTGTTGAGGAAATCCCAATAAGTGGGAATGGAGTTGTCTAGACGCACGGGGTATGCATAGGGTCTTTAAATACACTTCGAACTTTGTCAAAGTCTTTGTCAAAGGTCGGTGTAAGGACAATTTGGATAAATAGGGATTTTCGGGTGGTATTGATTTAGTATGTTTTTATGGTGCGGCCCAAACGATGGATCACCATGTGTCCAGCTTGCTCAAGTACTCTTAAAAAATATAAATGTATGTACGTTGTTTATACTAAGTTAAACTTATTCAAAGGACATTCAATCTAATTCATTAATTGAAAGCTACAAAGTGAAAGCAAGAAATCAAATGATTTTGCGACAGTATCTATAATATAACAAATGTTTTTGAAACATCCTCAAAAGTCTCAAAAACAATTGAAGAATCAATTCCAAACACAAATATTCCCGAAGCGTTTGTTTTGATTGTTGTAGACAACTAAAAAATAATCGAGTAACAATCGCACAGCTAAGAATTCTCAACATTAATTATTCATGCAATGTTATACGTAGAATAAATTTGCCTTAATGCGGTGCGCGCTAAAAGGTATGTTCCAACATATTTTTTGTTTGATAACCGCTCACTTGTAATTGATATTAATATTTGCTGGTTATTAACGGATCGTGTGTGATTTAATTGTTTACTTGTCTAATTGGTTCTCGCATTGTGCTGAGTTGTGACATTACAGGTTTCTTGTATTCATTTTGTTTGAATTTGACTCTGTTTAATACTTACTGCGGTTTTCTAGACAAAACTTGACACATTGTGGTTTATTACTGAAGTATTGCGGTAATGAATATGTGTTCGTATCGCTAATTTAAAATATTTTCTTGAGAAAAATATAATAGGGTAAAATATAATAGGGTAAATTCTCCATGCCAAAACTATATTTAATATACTTTTTGTAATACTTACTGCGGAATAAAATTTTGCTGGAATGGTTTATAACTTAATTTCCGTGTAAAAACGTATTGCTTTTATATCTCCATACATTATAGTAAAGAAAAATCTGAAATCAATTGACAAGATGCATTTACAGATTCGGAATTTGTCAAAACAAGAAAGTCCAAAATAGCATTTGACCGAGTTTTTCCGTGAATTTGCGTGTACTATAAATAAAAGAAAAAATGTGATTTTGTAGCTAAAGCAGTTCTTCTGGTATTACTGTAGTCTGAAAAAAGGGAGCAACTACCAATAAAATTATTATTCACCGTCAAAGCTGTGTTGAGAAAAATACGATAATTTACGAAAACGTTGTTAATTTAAGACATTTACAATCAGTTGGGTCATCTCCATCAACGTTCTCTTATTTCATTAGTAAGTGCGTATTATATACACTTTTTTTTCCAAAAATTATTATTATTAAAAATTTAAATATAAAATAATATCAATTATTAAAATTGAATGACCGGCGACACCTGGCTAAAACTTGGTATTTTAAATAAATGTATGTTTTGATATCAAATATGATTGTAATCTAATAGGCCTTTTCAATGATATTTAAAAGCCCAAATACATTTATTAATAATGCTAGGCCGTAGGAAATTTCAATAGTTATTTGTTGAAATCAGCAAAGCAGCGCCATCTATTGACGAGTAGACGCACCTCCGGAATATTCTATTGTTTACTTAACAATTGTTTTAATAATAATGGTGTGAACGTTTCTAAAATCCACCTATGGTATTTAATTAAACAAACCTTGTCGGTATCAATTGTTGTATTTTCTTTTCGCTAGCTCATTACAGATAATGTCAAGGTATGCGGAATTACTTTAGATATAGATATGAAAAGCAATTAAAATTCTAATTCTTTAGTAATTTACAAGTGTACATGCAGCAATGTACTGTTTATTTTAATTTATTCTGCCAATAATAACATGATAGTACTTAGCTTTATAATAATATTATTTATTTCAGACAACACCCATACCTATGTTTTTAGTATTACAAATTTTATGTGTACCTAAATTAAATTACATCGTAGAAAATGAGCTGTAGTAGGTTAATAACTGATACCATTCTAGAACCCGTCTGCTCCAGCAGCCATCGGCACTACCACTACAAATTGCTGATCCGGCGAGCTCTGCTAGTAACTTTGGTTTGTTTCTCTCGCGAATCATATCATTTCTGATGAGAAACCCTCAACCACAGACATCGGAATAACAAGTGTATTGGGAAATACCTTGCACTAGATAGGAAGCGTCAAAGATTTCCAGACAAGTATACATTGTACATGCACAATACTCGCATCCACATTCAGGTATAATTAATATTTTGTGTTAATATAATTGGGTTCGGTGGCTCAATGGTGTGGACTGTCGCCTTCCTACCGGAAGGGCTGAGGTTCAAATCCCGACACGTACCAATGTATTTTCAAATTTTCGAAAATATATGTACGTTATCCAACGCTCTTACGGTGAAGGAAAACATCGTTAGGAAACCTTCATGCACGCCTGCGAAGAAATTCAAAGGTTGTGCGTGAAGTCGTCCAATCCGCACTGGGCCCTCGTGGACGACTAAGGCCTAATCACCCTACACGGGTAGAGACGTTTAGTGAGCTGATGATGATGATGGTGATAATTGTGTTAGAAATTCATAATATGTGTATGTGTGCTGTCGCTGTATTCGGAACACTTTTTTCGATTTTTTCCATACTTTTACATCATTGACCACACCATGTTGTTTTTGTGTTCTTTGTGGATTGTTATTTTTATTTTTGTTTGTTCAATATGTCTAAACCTGACTGTGTTGCGATGAATTGACTTGATAAATGTTTTCTTTCTTTCCTTCACCACATAAGTCGTCAAAACGAATAAATATAAACCTCTTAAATCATTAACATAGATATTGCTTAATACAGCATCGACTATTGTTTCGGTGTCCATATAAAAAAGTTATTATTATTGACAAAAAGCAAACACGACGTCGACTCGAACCGCAGCAGCAAGAACCGAGCCTTATCCGGCTAAACCGGCATACTGTATATTTTAAAAGAAGCCCTCGCTTCCCGATGGGAAACAAAGGAACTGGGAACTGTTTTTAGTATCATCGACTGCATATAGCAGTGAGACCACTAGCCGAAATCGCTTTAATTTTTAAAATTTTATAAGTGTACAGGACGGTCAGGACGCTCACCTGATAGTAAGTGATACGCCTCACCATGACAGAGCAGCATTGAAGAAGACTAACAGACAATTATTATTCCATCAATGTCGCACTGCGCCTGTCCCCGAGACAACAGATGTAAGGTCTTTTATACCCGGTGATTTCACTAGATTCAGTGCCCTCAACCCGAAACGCAAAAGTGCATAACAGTCCTGTTTCACGGGACGATATCTGGCCTTAACAACTCAGTATCGAGTCTACCACCTAGTACCCAGTTTCATGCGAGTGAACGACAAATAATCACGTATCACCTTACTCAATTTACCGATGATAGCCCACTTTAGAGCCTCCTTACCAATGGTGAAGGGATTTGTTATAATCTCCAAGCTTGGCAGACGATCTGAAATAGGAAAATCTAATCTATGGGTGGCCCTTTCTTATGCCATCCATTTTCTTCTTAATATTGTACAACATTGTACAGGCCAATCCACTGAAGCGCTTTTTTTTCAAAGCATCAAAATTCATATTTTTAGTTTAGTATTTTTAATTGTTTTTTATTATATTTTGTATATTTTTTGACGTTCATAAGTGCTTTTTGTAAGCCTAATTTGAATAAAGAATTTTGAATTTGAATTTGAAATTTGTAAGTGTTAATTTCTTTTTCAAAATATTCTTTCGTTGCCATATAGCGTATTATTTTGGCAAAACCATATTGGATATGGTTTAAAACAATTCATCATCATCATAGTAACCCAATAAGTCCACTGCTAAACGAAGGCTTACCTTAAAAACTTTCACGCGGACAGATTTCCATTATTAACGTCCACACCGAGGGACTCGAAAGACTCATTGGGGATAACCACAGACATCAGAATATACATTGGACTGGACAAGCCGCCAAGTTTATAGGCAGTCCCAGTGTCGCAATTTCTTTTCGGTTCTTACCTGTGAAAAGTTATTATATTTCTTGGAAAATTTACTGATTCATTGCGATGATGGCATGTTACAATTGCACAGGATGGCATTTTGGAAAAAAACGGTAATTTCTTCTAATATTCGTGCGTCTTGACTCGTAAACTGGTAGCCAGTGTATGCTCGTTGAGCTTACAGTTGTCGCACTTTAAACGCGGCTTGCCCCATCTCCTGTATTGGGAAATCTGTGGGGATAACTAACCCCGAAAGCAATAGTTATGCTATTGACATTTCGCCATAATTCTTCGAGCGGCGAACTGCACAGGGTATAATTTATTGACCAAGCATTTGATAACTCGAAAGAAAGAAAATATATATATTTGGTGGGAAGTAAAGTACAAGTAATCATAATAACGATTTTACTTGATGGAAAGCTAAGAATAACTGTGAAAGAAGCGTAGGTGCTCAACGATGGCGCCAGACTGACAGAATCAATACGTGATACGAGTACAAAATCATTTTGGACATCACCGTTCGTTAACATTAAGTGACATCAAATAAAAGCCCACATGGAAACTGATTTGTAGCATATGATCTCCTGACCTGTAAGCCAAATGATTTGGAAAATACCGTAACTAAATTTACTTCGATATAGTGAAGATTTAGCCACCTTATACGTACTGATATATATATGAATATTTTTACTTATTGCCTGAAGTGAACGCAGGCGTATTTATTTGTTTGTTTATCCGATTTTTCAGTTTCAGGACGGGCAGCCACTACTACTTTTACTAGGCGGATACAGAGGCCAGACAAATAAAAAATATTTAAAGAGAATTACATGCTTTAAAAAGTATTTTATTTGATGCCCTCAATACTGGTAACTATGATAATCTAAAGAGATTAAAAACCCACCTCTCACATACTCTGTATATTAAAGAATCCCTAATAAAAGATAAAAACTAAAATAAGAAATATCTACTGACATTCACACAGAGCCATCTAGCCACAAGTTAAGCGTGAAGCCTGTATTATGGATACCAAACAACGGATAAACATTCTTATATACATTTTTTTGTAAATGCATACATATTATACATAGAAAACTGGGTGTTTTTACCATTACAAACAGACATGTTCATGCACACAAATATTTGTACTGCCCGGGGATTGAACCCGGAACCCTTGGTGTTTCAGTCGACCTCAAATGGAACACCAAACGGGTCGTCAAAATAATGATCATATAAATAACAAGCTCAACGTAAACACACTGTTTGATTTCACGATACCAGCAATTTAAAGGAACTTGAACGAGAAAACCATGACGAAATTAATCGCGAAAAAAATCAACAGAACAGCAAAGCCTAGTGTCACGCTCTAGCCGTCCAGCGACCGTTGGAAAGCGAAACAGATGAAAAAAAGTAAAAACAACGGTTTAAAAAAAGCGACCCATGTGCGTCTAATTTTATTCCCCTATTCACTGGTTATGA
This sequence comes from Leucinodes orbonalis, assembly GCA_019425675.1. Taxonomy (NCBI): domain Eukaryota; kingdom Metazoa; phylum Arthropoda; class Insecta; order Lepidoptera; family Crambidae; genus Leucinodes; species Leucinodes orbonalis. The sequence goes on from PQWD01007446.1 coordinate 21,087, forward strand.
AATTAATGCAAATGTATGCGGCGCGGTATCCGCGTGGGGACGATCGCTGCACGTAGCCTTTCGAGGTGCTTTGTGACCTGTGTTCAGCTTAATATCGTGTATTGACCCGCAACTGTCACATGGAGAAGATTGACAATGTTAACCGTTCAATCGTTAACGGACAAGAAACACAATAAATTATTATCTATTGTGGCTGGAATCCTGGCGATTGATAAGTGAAACGAACAGACTGTTTGCTCGCCTGGTTGTGATTCAGCCTATATGACCCACTGTAGGGCATAGGCCTTTTAATATATATTTTATAAAAGTGTACAGGATGGTCAGGATGCTCCTGATGGTACGTGACACGCCTGATCAGGCGTGTCACGTACCATCATTATGATCATGACAGAGCGGCATTAATGGAGACCAACAACTGATAGACAGTATTTATGCCACCAATGCCGCACTGCATCCGTCACCCGAGGCAACAGATGTTAGGTCTCTTATACTCGGTAATTTTACTAGCTAGCAATCCCGAAACACAGAAGTGCAAAACACTCCTCCTGCCTGTAGGCTCGACATCATCTCTTTTATGTACAGATTACAAAAGAGATAAATATATTGCATGGCTTGAAAGAGTAAGGAATCAATGATTTTGGTTTAACGCAGCAGTTGTGCTAGCTGCTAGGACAACATTGCTTTGGTGTCATCCAAAAATAAGTTTCGACATGATGAGAAACAGTCAAAACGAGTGTAGTTTATTAATACTTACGCTTATAATAACCATATTATAAGGTTAGTATTGTTTCATTATAACCTTCTGTATGGTATTTTTCAATACGATTTAAGGCTGAGAGAAGATGTGCAGACCTGCTGCCTACGGCGATTAAAGTCATTCGGAAAAGAAACGATTAAATTGAGAAACTTGTTTTTGTTTTATCATAGGTAAGACGGAAGAAAGCTATAAAGTAAAATTTTATAGTTAATTTTACAAGTTAAAATCGATTCCCTTTTTAGTTAATTGAAATAACATATCCTGAACTATAAATTTATTAGACAAGGACTTGAGGGTATATCAGTCCCAACAACAATAGATTTTCTATTATCTTTCTGGAAGAATCACAGACATCCGAATATACAATTAGACTGGACAAGCCGCCAAGTTTATAGGCAGTCCCAGTGTCGCAATTTCTTTTCGGTTCTTACCTGTGAAAAGTTATTATATTTCTTGGTAAATTTACTGATTCATTGCGATGATGGCATGTTACAATTGCACAGGATGGCATTTTGGGAAAAAACGGTAATTTCTTCTAAATTCGTGCGTCTTTACTCGTCTCACAGAGCGTAAACTGGCAGCCAGTGTATGCTCGTCGAGCTTACATTTGTCGCACTTAAATACGCGGCTTGCCCCATCTCCTGTATTGGGAAATCTGTGGGAAGAATCATTAAGCATATGTATAAACAACCATAAACTACTTCCTAATAGCGAGATAATTGCAAAATATCGAGAACACTGTAAACCGCGTAACAATTTAAAACGTACCATCCATTAGCACATACTTTCCAAGTCATGTAACAGTTATTTTAGTTCTTCTGCCTCGCGTCATAACGGTGGACGTGAAGCCCAATTTTCCAAAAACAAAAACATTCCAACGGTAGGACTCGAAACGACAATCTGCCGGACTGTTATCAAGCCGCGCGCTTCGAATACAAAATGCGAGTTTCGGTAGTTCTTTACGGTGCACCGTTAACGACTAAATCGCATCGCGGCTTAGATCATGGGGAAATGACGTCGTGACGTGTATTGGGAAATAGTGACTTGATACGAAAGATTCAACGCCATTGAAGAAAAAAGAATATTCTGTGGAAGAATACAAGATTTTTTATAAACTTCAAGATTAGGAATATATATATACATACAGAAAAGTATAAAAATACATAAGATGCACAAATAAAGTATTCAAATTAATTGTTTCCATAAATCAATGCAATTTAATAAAATTTTGGTCAAATCGAAAGAAATAAGAAACCAGAAAGTATTTATTGATATGTAAATATTACACTCTGAAGTGCTGAAGTGGCGATGAAAAGAGTGACGTTATGGCTTGAGAACAACCTTCTGTCTCTTAACACCAACAAAACAAAATATCTTTGCTTTGGCATAACAACTCGCTCTCGCCCAGGTCAAAACTTCAGAATACAATTGCACACTCACCCATGTAATAAGCAAACACATCAACCTGCTCAATGTAATTGCCCTTTCTTATTTCGAGTTACTGAGCTCAAGTATCTTGGCGTTATCATTGACGAGGGTCTCAATTGGGGACCTCAAATAACTGCGCTCTCAGGTAAAATAAGAAGACTCATCCACATTTTCAAAACCTTCGGGAGGTAGCTAGTGATGATGTGCTATTGCTGGTATATAAATCGCTTTGTGAGAGCATTCTCTCCTACTGTATATCTTCATGGGGTGGCGCATCAAAAACCCACCTTATTGAATTAGAAAGAGCACAAAGAGCCGTCATTAAAGTAATTAAGCGACTACCNAGACTACTTAAGTATATACTTATTGTACGTTATTGATTTACAAGTGCTATCAATTGGTCAAAGGGCCGAATAAAATACATGATTACAACGTGGAGTTCCAACCAATCAGATACATTGCGTAGATACCACCTACTTACTACACCTATACTCAAATAAACTGCGCTCTCAGGTAAATAAGAAGACTCATCTACATTTCAAAAACCTTCGGGAGGTAGCTAGATGATTGCTATTGCTGGTATATAAATCGCTTTTGAGAGCATTCTTCCTACTGTATATCTTCATGGGTGGCGCATCAAAAACCCACCTTATTGAATTAGAAAGAGCACAAAGAGCCGTCATTAAAGTAATTAAGCGACTACCCTATAGATTCCCCACTGTTGACCTCTACCAAAAATTTAAGGTATTGACTGTTAGGAAGTTATTTAATATCGATGCTTGCGTATATCACCGCTTCAAAGTACCCCTGCTTTCCTACCTGTAACAAGAGAACAGTTAAGCTGCCTCTACCAAAAGTAAACACAACGTTTGCGCGAAAAAGCTATGAGTACTGTTCACCAATGATTTATAATAAACTTTTTAACAATATAAATATCGTTAATAAACTTAACAACTTTGAGTTTAAAAAGTTACTTACACTAAAACTTAATGAACTTGACTATGATGCAATTGAAGGCCTATTTATTAGGTTTTCTTAACAATATATATGGCTAACATAATACACATTTACGCACACATACATATGTACACAACACAATACATCTTACGCACACATACATACCTACATACACAACACAATACACCTTTACACACACATACATACACGACACAATACACACGCACTTGCACAACCACGCATATAAACTAATTAACACACACTTCCATACACCAAACTTTTATATGTATAATAATTACACTGTAATAAATATAAGAATTCAATCTTTTAGATAAACATACACAGTTTGGCAAATGGATGTAAATATGTCTATTCTAAATCCTTATGTGATAGTATAAATATTTTGTCAATAGTTTGGGAAGTCTGAGGCCTGTAGCACAGTGTAAACTAACACAGGTCTCAGAGATCATTATTTATTGTTGTACAATGTAAAATATTATCAAATAAAGATTTATTATTATTATTATTATATATACCAATAGCCAATCATATAAATTGTAAATGTACGCGAGGACGCTTCTAAACGAATATTCGGAACTTCCATTACCATAACCCAATCTGTCATATTTGATACGTACATTCAATAATCGCTTAACAGTGGTGCACCGAGACACAATTAATTAATATCCATCGAAACGAAACTCAACATCGAATAAACACACAAATATACTTTTTTAAAATTAATGGGGTGGCAGGTTCAAATCCCGCCACGTAACAATAATATGTAGGGTTATCCGACGTTCTGACGGTGAAGGAAAACATCGTGAGGAAAACTGCGCACGCCTACGAAGACATTCAAAAGCTTTGCGTGAAGTCGTCCAACCGCTCACTGGGCCCGCGTGGACAACTAAGGCCGATATACCCTTTACGCGTAGGCTCGTGCCCCTCGGTGGGGACGTTAAATGGGCTGATGATGATTGCATCAGTCATGAGCGTGTCGCTTGTTGATGATATGAAATTCAAAGAAAAAATCTATGTTATTATTAAATTTGTAATTGAATATTGTAATCTCATTACTCAAAAGCATTGAGTAGGAGACTGTACACCCACAGTTGTACTCGTAGATTCAATCACCAGCTTAGTCTTAAGAAGTACTAGGAATATTCACAATATTTTGATTGTATTATAATACCGAAAGGAAAGTAGTTGGTAGGTACAAGCTTATTGTATGTATTTTTTGTTTTTTTATCATACGCTCTCTCTCTCTTCAACCTATCGCAGTCCACTGCTGGACATAAGTCTCCCTCATTTTGCACCAGATATCCCAGTCCTCCGCTTTTTCTATCCAACCGCCACCAGCGACCTTTCGCAAGTCGTCGATCCATCGATCCGGGTTTTCTACACTACGCTTGCCAAGACGCGGTCTCCACTCCAGAACTCGTATGCTCAACGGCCATCGGTTGGAGGAAAATAATTAATAAATAATATTTTTAAAATCCGTGGATAAAAATAAATGTGTTTAGCGATTGTTCAATTTATAAGGAACTAAATATACAATAGGGTGAAATATGCCTTAATTTTCTTTTTTAAGCTGAATTTCCACGTAGCAAGAAAGGAAAAATAAAGTAGTTTGATATAGTAACATACTCTTACACGCAACATATACAACAACGTCTTTACACATGGCGGAAATTATTTTACTGAATTTATATTTGTCTTGACGAATTGACATTTAGACAATCTGATATCTATGTAGACCATGTACCAAATCTTGGTTTTTATTCAGGTTTTTATCTTCGTTTACATAACAGATATGTCTAGTACTTAGTTGTTTTGGGTGTATGTTTGAGTCATCAAGCAATGTTACATCGAGGTTGAGGCCTGACGTTATTACCACGAGGCCCGAGGGTCCAATGCGGATTGGTGGGTGTCCCCAAACATATACTAGGTTATCTAGCCCTCACCGCAACGCCCGAGGGTTCGAGAACCCACTCTGGGACGCCCTTAGGCACGTTTTATATTTTTTTAAGGCTGCGGGCCATCTGAGCTCGCCTGCCCGGTGAAGCTGTAAAGGCCGTCTGCGGCATACAGCAGTAGTCAATGCGAAAAAAAGCGAATTATTGGACTTTAACAAATAACACCCTGAAACATCAGCCGGAGCATGCTTATCACTAAGGAGCTTGAGGTTAATGTTTGGTCATTCATTCAATGATCGACCATTGCGGAAACTGCTAATCTTTAACCATCGTCAACCAAACGCGAACGCGGCTTCACCATTTACCCAGCATTTGTATAGAAAATTCATATTTATTTTCTCTTGCCAAATAACTGGTCTGAATATTAGAGATATTGGAATATATCATCGAATAATATGTCAGCCTTAAGTAACACTCCTTGACCTATCGCATTACGTTAGTAACAAAGACAGTAAACAAAACATGAGCATACAAAGTTGATATTTTTTACCAATATTATCATAATTAGAGAATTTGACATATATATACGAAATATACAACACATTTTATTATCTGTGGTATGTACTTGATATCTGAATATATTGAATTTTACATTATGCTTACGGGAATGTGGAACAAAATTATCACCCCCTGAATCCTCCCGTGGGTGCAGTAAGTGGCGGATTAGAGACATTTAGTAATGAACGGTTGACAACAATATCTCATTTCAAGAAACGTTTAATGTATTATTAATTGATAAGGTACGCTTACAGTTATATATATTAACATTATTATCTCGTACTATTTGTATTAGATCTTCTACACCTATTAAAAAGGTAAACAGAATGATAAAAAAATGTGTATATATTTGTCAATTAAGACAATACAAAATTATAAGTAACTGCACTAGGTATATTAATACAATTACATATAATAATACCAATTCGGTAAATAGTAAAAGAGTTCAAGAGATGTTGTTTAGACATAAAAAAAAATATCTAAAAACGGTTAACTCTTCTGGATGGCGCAAAACTTGCACTTAAATCGTAATATAATATTAATGTACCTAATGCTTACTCCAACCTGTCGTGGAGGTTCTTACAAATCCTTTTAATATCGCGAAGGCAGCCTTCAGTCCACAAATACAAATACATACAAATAATATGATTATTGCTTTAAATTTCAGAATATTATGTCCCAGGATATTTGATATTTAACGAAACCTCGTAAAATCTATACATAGAGTTCCCCAAACTGCCTAATGGGTGGTGACGCAATCAATGAGAATCATCGACATCAAATCCCCCATCAATTGTATCAACAACAGACCTTGTGTCACAGTAATCCGTCTTACGTAAGTGTTAAAATATTGTATTGACATGTAAAATGTGTTTAAATACGTTTTCTGGCAAGGTTTTTTAATTTATAAGTGTGATATGTGGCAGGAACTATAAGTGGACGGCATAAAAGTGGTCCCATCTTAAAGGGACTCAACCTAACCTCACCGAACAACAAACCAAGCTCTGGTAAACCACCGGACGGACTGTATCTGTGACCCGCAATAATATTTTGGAAAAGCCTTTATCCAAACAGTTGGAATGGATATCGTAGTGCAGTGCCTGTTTGAGTATAAAATGTGTCAGGACATGACTATCTTAAGACAGAAGCTAGGTATTATATAAACCAATTAATGTCCAACAAAATACTAACCTTTCGCTCGATATTTGCTCCTAGTAGATACTGTGAAAATTCCCAATAAGCTAAAAATAGGTGTTGGACTTGTGTTAACCATAGACTTTTTATATAATATTAGAAGAAGCAAGGGGTTATCAATGAATATACAAATAACATGAAATACATTTGTTTGCTCAAAAAAATATACGTTTACTATACAAATCCTTAATGGTCTTGTTTAATAAGTGTCAAGCAATTAAAAGGGAAACCAAACCATCATCGTGTTAGTAATATAAACAAATGACATCTGGTATCACGCACGTACCTACAGTCAATATATATTATACGGATTTTTTATGAATATTATTATTTAGTTTTGTCGAAATTTTGTATTTTAATCACAATTAATGTAAGTTAGCATATCATATGTTTATATTATACAATGTTCATATGTGTATGTTAAGGTGTTCAGTGTTTATTTGTCACGTATTTCCAAAACTATGAGACCTTGAAAACCTCATCACAAAATGAAGAAACAAATATAAAAATTGCCCCCATAAAAGGTTACGCTGTGATATGAGACGCATTCAGATGATCAGTAATTCAAAAATACTCACAATTTAAATACAATGATATGTTTTGGCGCTTTTATAAACGAATCATGCATTTCAAATCATAGATATGTTAGTACATTTTTGTATCGATTCAACAGACGTAGTCTAGACTTAGCACCGGATGCAATGGGGCTTAGTATATATATATTATACGCTTAATAAGTCCTGGTCAGTGATAATGAGCCATTAGTAAACTTTGTGAGGAACACACATCACGAGTTAAGTTGCTCAATCAACCCATGGATCGGGAATACAAATTAATCTCAACCATAACGCAATAAGTATTATGAGTAATTTTTAGCGGACATCATTTATATACTCAATCCTCTTCTATGCACTAAGAAAATAATAAAAAAAACAGTTGATTACGTTGTTAATAATCTTTCAAATACTACTACATGACACAAACTTATTGCAAAGTTTGTGAGTATTCTTTCAGCAATGTTTAATAAAAGTTAAACTAAAATGATATTGATTGACAGATCAACTTTGACCAAATTACGTCATGGCGTAAGATTTTCAAAACAATATGCGCTTTTATAGCATATTTTGAAATTGAAAAATAAAGGATTTGGTGAGGCTTATTTTGGCGATAATCCTAGAGACGTTTTTTTTTTCAATATTGTCGTGTTTAGGTAATGCCAACACTAGATTATTTTATGCAATAGGGGGCAAACGACCTAACGATCACATGTTGGTAAATGACACATACAAACATAATTTTACCAGACGCTTATACGCTCTTACTCGTATATGTTGCAAAATTTAAAACGAATTACTATCTGCTACACTCGGTACTAAGTCGTCTAGATATCACTGCACTACCAGATATCGTCCCATAACATATGAGTGTTATGCACTTTTGTGTTTTGGGATGAGGGCACTGTAGTTAGTATCACAGGGTAAAAGAGACCTCACATTTGTTGTCTCGGGTGCCGGCGTAGTGTGGCATCGATGGAGAATAATAACTATCTACCATTTGTTGGTATCCATCAATGCAGTAGGCGAATACCATCAGGTGAGCGTCCTAAACTTTCCTGTACACTTTGTAACATAAAAAAGTGATATAAAAAACACGTAAGAATCAACGATTTCACAGTCAGGGCAGTATTATGAATCGCGATTGCAACACCCGTTGCATTTTAGATTAAGCAACATTGAAAAGAGAATGTGGGCCACACGTTATCACCGTGTTATCACAGTTCCCACAAAGCTGTTACGATGCTTTCTTTCGAGATTGTACTCACATGCTGTGAGATAAGCTCCGGGAATATTATGCGATATAATGCAACCTTATATTTATGCATTATTTTGATTACCCATGTGGAATTATGGTTGTCACGGTTCACCAATGGTTTCTGGTTCGATCCCCATGCAGGACGAACATTTTCGTGTATGAACATATCTGTTTGTATTGTTCGGAGTGTTTATCTGGAGGCACGGTAGTGTCCCCGCCAAGACTAGTCAAGCGAAGCGCAAGGGAAATATCTACTATTTCTAAAAGTGTATCGTCATTGTTTTGATCACTTACATATAATTTGAATAGTTATAATGTATGCGTCAAAAAGAAAGTTCATTTTTCAGTTGCTAAGTACCCATACTACAGGCTTCACGCTTAACCTGGGGCTAGATGGCGTTGTGTTAATGTCAGATGATATTTATTTTTTCAAAACGTAGAGAATTGTATAGTCTCCAAAATCTACTGTGAAAGTAAATTCAGAAAATTAAGGTCAATCCACAGTTACAATGATTGAAAACTCAATATTCAAAAACTACAAATCGTTTGAATATATTTGTATGTCACGCCTATTACATCATTGCTGAATACCGATTTCCTTGAAAATCAACCGTATTATTTTTAGACGTTGTCACCATACGATTTTGACGTTTAGCAGATAGCATTGTTGACACAGAGCCGCCAAATGGTACATTAGCGATAAGTCCAATAGAAACACTAATCTTGAAGGTGAACGATCTTAAATCAAGTGCAAGTTTTCAAAACCAGCGATATAACATCTGAAAATTATACCTCGTTACGTTCACTTATATTTTCTTGAAAGACATCTTGGTATTGATTTTTAGTTTATTACAGAATTGAAGTAAATTGGCGTCGTTATCAACGTTAAGTATTGTGCAAGGCGTCACGGGTTGGGTCACAACGATAAACCGCGTTATCAGTACACCGAAAAAATGCCAAATATTAATATTTTTGGTCAATTATCGCGGCCAAAGTACTGAAATGAGGAGATTTCACTGAATGTGAGACGCTCCGTTGATAACACCCAGGATAACCCTATAGAGCAATCGTGCAAACGCTTATGATACCTACATAACAACCCACACAATCCGTGTTCGTTTAGTATATTCAGATGGCAAGCGAAATATATCCGATCAAATAATTTACTAAATTAAAGAGTTCACAAGCAAACGATGAAAGAACTCGTCACATGTGGAACGCACTTTTAGGACACTAAATTGCATATAAAATGCTACTTATTTATTCATATTATTGTATTCATATACTTTCCAATACATCATATAAAAGTGTAACTTCACGAGTCTGATAACGTCAATAGATATCATAACGTAAGCACCTATTGAAAAATGCATAATTGACCTTTGGTCGACGTTGTTCTTGGAAGTAGGAAATAACCCACTTTGTATAAATTGTTTGGGCTGGCCTATGTATAGACAGTGGTGCTAATCATAACCGATAAGTGTGATTCGTTTACGCATATTGTTGTTGTTTTTTTATTTTACTAAAATAGGTCAACAAGGCGTACTGCAAAATGTCATTCGTTTGAAGTTGACGTCCCCGTATTCGGACAAAGCGTTACGCGTCTACTTTCATGATGCGTACTGCAAATGCATAGAATGATCTACCTGCGTCTGAGTTTCACATTAAACCCTGTGAAATTAAAAAAACGAGTAAGTAGGCATCTAGCTCGCTCCATCTTAGAGCACTTCTCTTCCACCAATCATCTGAGCATGCCATTTGTCCAGTGAAGCTGTAAAGGCCATCCGCGGTCAACAGCGAAATGCCCATCCAAAAAAGCAGTTCATAGAGGGGTATATTACATCATCGCATCTTTGCTTAACTTCGGGTCAGATGGCGGTCAAATGCGTGGTATAGTATTTCAGAAACAAAAAAAGTATTTAAAAGGTTTCGTTTTCTAGAGCTTGTTTTCTAAGATTCTTTAATGTATAAAATGATTTCTTATCCTTTAAAATTTGAATTACATTTCTTGTATCCTATCGAGATTGAATTAGTCACATACATTTTAAGGCTGAGAGCCATCTGCGCTCGCCACTTGCCCGGTGAAGCTGTAAAGGCCATCTGCGGCCAACAGCAGTAGTCAGTTCGAAAAAAAAATAGTCACATACACGTATTATCTGATAACTCGGCAATTCGACACATTTGACAGTAAGGGTCTATCAACACTTCACTAACTAAACAGCTAATTAACAGATAGAGTTTGATTGAAAAACAAATCGGTTCCAATTGAGCAGATGACGGATCTGTAGGGAAGAACCTGAATTTACCGCTAAATGTACTCGACATTAATAAAATGAACTTTTGTCAATTCTCATGTTACTGTAAGAACTCGAACTACGGTAAACCTAGTTCTAAGTGGAAATCCGAAGATTTACCAATTGCTGGAGAGAGTACGAACCAGCCCCAACAGTATCCTAAAGACCGTCGCGGAGAGATATGACTCTCCTATCGTAAAACATTTTATATATTGTTTGAAACCGGGCCCTTGAGTTGTAACATTTAATATAATCACTAATGAAAACCTTTGACATTGTAATTTATAATTTGACATGATTAGAATTTTAAATATTTATTTTACATTTATATCAATTTTAATTTATCAATTTTTGCAATATTATTATAATCGAACCTTTTGCCATTGCCAATTTATAATTATCCTTTTAATTTGTAATTTATGTTTTTAACTCAACTGATGATACTAACATATTTTTAAGTTCTTTTTTGTTACTAACCATAAATGGATCAATGTTATCTATAAAATAAAGAATTATTATTATTATTAATATGTATTGGTAACTGAACATATTTCTGAAAATAGGTGAAATAGCCGACGTCTCAACCATGACACCATATGGGTCGTCATTTTGAAACTTGTTCTTTACTCAATTCATGCAAGTTATGGGTTTAATATATTGTATTTTAGGAAGGTACATACGAATAACCTTTACTTATATACAAAATAGGCCTAAACCCCCTAAATGATAGTACGGGGTAGGCTTGTGCTCATAGGTATAGTAAGCGTAGCGCGCTAATTCTAAATCTTTGCTTGTGCCCCTCGGTGGGGACGTATGTTGAGCTGATGATGATATTGCTCCTGACACAAAGCGCATGTCCAATCAATCATTTTTTTTTTTTATAGTATAGGGGGCAAACGAGCAGACAGATCACCTGATGGAAAGTGAATACTGCCGCCCATGGACATTTGCAACACCAAAGGTTCAATCATTTATATATCTACCCATACAATACATACAATCTACGTCCGAATTGAAGCGCTTTCTATAAAAAATATGCTAAATTTAGCCTGGCCGGTTAGTATCTAGTTACCAGGAAATAAAGATAACTCTCTTGATAAAGCTGATCGCGGATTGTCGGGGTCACACTGTTGCTGCTATCGGCCGCCGATTTGACACCGAATAGTTTAAACTTCATACTTTTACACTTCAACAGATATCTATTTATAGGTGCCAAGTAAGATGCATAAAAATCATGAAAATTTCTTGTGGTGTTTGCCTACCTGTAAAAAATAGAAATAGAGTTTATCTACCCTATTTTGTGATTTCTCGAAATAAATTAAAGTACTTACTTAATATTTTGTTTAAAAGTGATCACTAAATAGAGGACCACAACCAATAAATGATAATATTATATAAATATTTCATAAGTAAATAAATATTCGATAAAATCTTTTGAACTACAGATTTGTCAAATATTCTATATAGTAAATAGTAATAATTTGTGTATTAAGTACACACTATTATTTACTTTTAAAACTATAAATATAATACATGCTAAAATAATTGTTTTTAACATTGAATATAACAAATGCTTAATGAAAGCTGATTCTATTGTCTAAGACTGAAAATTATTTAAACTTCTAGGAGAAAAAAATATTTTAATTTACAAAATAGACTCTCACTTAAGACATGGAAATCATAAGTCACTGTTTTCATAAATTATACCGCCTTCTCAAATACAACTAAACATTACAAAAACAAAAAATCCAACAGAACCACAGAAGATGCGTTCATTAGCCACTGGACCACAAACTAGGGACACTACAGAGAACGCTGTCTATTAATGATTTAAACAAAAAACAAACTGGACTAAAAAAACAATTGCGACATATATCAAAGTATAAAGCGAAAACAAAAACTATGTAGTAACGAAAACCACATAAAAAATAAACACTAGCGGCATAAATGAAAAATAAACACTGTTAAATGGGTTTGTATGTGTGTGTGTGTGTGTGGTTTGTTGTTTTGTAATATATAATATTCGTACTCTCTTTGGTTCTATTTTATTATGAATTTTCATACACTACAAAGAGTTTTAGATATCATCCCGTGAAACAGGAGTATTAGGCACTTTTGTGCTTCGGGATGAGGGCACTGTAGCTAGTGAAATTACCGGGTATAAGAGACCTAACATCTGTTGTCTCGGGTGACGGGCGCAGTGCGGCATTGATGGAGGATAATAACTGTCTGTCTGTTGTTAGTCTCCTTTAATGCCGCTCTGTCATGGTCTGGCGTATCACTTACCATCAGGTGAGCGTCCAGACCGTCCTGTACACTTATAACATAAAAAAAAGTTAATCACCCGCCATCTACATGCATCAATCAATAACATAATAATTACTAATTAAAATGTACACTAATTGTCCCGCACGTAATTCTCTCAATTACTATTCACGATATTTATTTGTACCGATGATTTGGTGGATTTCCTATTGCCGTGGTTCTATTTTTACTGTACATTGTTCTATTTTCCGGCACGAGCCTACCCGTATGACATATATGGGCCTTATTCGCCACGCGGGCCTAGTGCGTATAGGCCACTTCACGCACAACCTTTGATTTTCTTCATAGGCGTGCGTAGGTTTCCTCACGATGTTTTCCTTCACATTGTGAGCGACGGATAAACATACAGAATATTTTTTATTTCGAAAACTCGAGACATTGGTACGTGATTTGAACCTGCACCCTCCAGATCGGAAGGCAACAGTCCACACCAATGAATCATCGACGCTCCTATTTTTTGTATTTACTTGTTGTTAAAAGTCAAAGTTAAAACATTCTATTTTAAATTAGGCTTACAAAAAGCACTTATGAACGTCAAAAAAAATTACAAAAATATAATAAAAAACAATTAAAATACTAAACTAAAAATATGAGTTTTGATGCTTTGAAAAAAAGCGCTTCAGTGGATTGGCCTGTTGAGAAAGAAGCACCCAAGAAAACTCAACAGTGTAGCCTTTTTTAAAAACAATTACTTAATGTAACAATATATCATAAACACTGAAATAGCTGAGCAATTTAAGACCAAGGATTTTTATCACATAAATATTCGTCAATAGTGTAGTACCCTTTTTTAGAAAGGTGTTTTTATTCTAGCTTTAAACATGTGTAAAGGTAACTCGACAATATTTTGCGGTACCTTATTGAAAAACTTTATACATCTTCCTATATTTATGTAGTCTCAAGTCCGGAACAGCAAGTTTGTTTTTATTCCTAGTATTAAAATTGTGTGAGTCACAATTTTTTTAAAGGTATGATAGTATTTACGGACGTAAATTAAATTTTCATAAATATATTGTGATGCTACAGTCATTATATTTATTTCTTTAAAAAGTTCCTTAAGAGAGTCACGGGGTCTAAGGTTGTAGATAAAACGAATAGCTCTTTTTTGTAGTACAAATATTGTATTAATGTCGGCAGCTGAACCCCACAACAGTAGACCATATGACATGACACTATGAAAATAACTGAAATAAACCAATCTTGCTGTTTCTACATCAAAAGCCTTATCTTCCTAACAGCATAAGCTGCCGAGCTAAGTCTACCAGCCAGTGATTCAATGTGAGGCCCCCATTGTAACTTTGAATCTAAAGTTATACCAAGAAATGCAGTGGAGTTTACAAGTTCCACTTGATCATTATTCAGAGTTATGTGGTCTCGACCTGCCTTACATTGGGCATAGTGAATTTTATACATTTAGTTTTTTTGCATTAAGTAAAAGTATTAGCAGTAAACCAATGCATTACTTGAGACAGAGCTCTATTTACATCGTCAAAAGTCTCCTTACGTCTGTTAACATTAAAAATCAATGACGTATCATCAGCAAATAGAACTATATCCGAAAGACTTTTACAATAGTAAGGGAGGTCATTTATATATATTAAAAATAATAGAGGGCCTAAAATTGAACCCTGGGGCACTCCCATGCGCAAAAGGGCACCATGCGACTTTGTGCCATTAATACAGACTTTTTGAACTCTTTCAGATAGGTAAGATTCTACAAGACTCAATGAGCATTCTGATACACCGTAATGTCTCAACTTTAATAAAAGTGTTTATGGTCGACGCAGTCAAAAGCTTTAGACAAATCGCAAAAAACTCCTATTGCATCATGTTTGTCCTCCCAGGCATCAAAAATATGCTTAATAAGTGCAATCCCTGCATCAGTAGTATTTATTAGTATTTATTTTTGTGAAGCCAAACAGTTTTTCATGTAATAATTTGTTAACGTTAAAATGTGAAAGCAACTGATTGAATATAATTTTCTCAAATATTTTACTTAATGCAGGTAAAATAGATATGGCCTAAAGTTAGATGGATCACTTTTATCACCGGATTTAAATAATGGTATTAATTTACTGTATTTCATTAAATTTGGAAAGAGACCTTTATCTACACAAGTATTAAATATCAATGCTAGATGGGGTGCAATACTATCAATAATTACTTTTATGATATGAGTAGAAATACCCCATAGATCTTCTGTTTTTTAATATTTAATTCCTTAAAAGTTTTATTACTCAGGAGTTATGTGCTTAAAGCTAAAATTTTTGCATTCAGAAACACTAGATGTCAAAGAGAGCAGCAATAAAGAACTTGAATTTAAATGCTGGTTGTTTCAATTGGAATGTTGGTAAAATAATTTTCAAATACACTAGCTACTTCGAGATCCGCGCTAAAATACATGTTCATATTAATGGAGAATTATTATCGCGACTCTTATTCTTACATGTTTCTTTGTTAATAATATTCCAAGTGACTTTAATTTTATTACTAGAACCTACTATTTTGTTACGCACATAGATTGACTTAGCAGCATGACAAGCTTTTTTAAAAAAATTTGAATATCTTCTTACAAAGGTAATAAATATTGGATCTGATGATGTTGCTTTCAAGTTATATAAATTAAAAAGTCTATTTCTACTTTTGTATATTCCAGTGTCGCCCATTCACAGAATTTGGATTTAAATTATCTACTTTAATTGTTTTGTTGAGAAGATACTACATAAGTACTTTAACTACATTGAATAAGTCCTCATATAAGCTGTCAATATTTGATACATTATAGTGCAATTGAGAATTTTTTGGTCAACGAGAGTCTTGTATTTTTTAATACGGTTATTATTTATTGGCCTACAAACAATATCTAAATTTTTGGAGACATAACAGAGCTCAAATTGTGTCCACTGTCCACTGTGGTCCGATTGCAAGCAATTAATTATTGATTTTTCAAGAATAATATTTTCAAAAAAATGTTATCTAAGCAGGTAGCTGTAGCAGGAGTAGCTCTTGTAGGCTCAGCAATTGATTATTTAAATTAAAAGACTTAAATAGATTAATGAACCTGACTGAGCTTTGGGATGATTCTAAAATATTTATGTTGAAGTCTCCACATACAATTACCTTCTTGGTTGATTTACAAACCTTTTTTAGAACTTCCTCCATAATGGTCTCAAACAAGTTAAAATCAAAAGATGGAGGTCTATATACACATACTATAATGTGGTGTACTATGTATTTCATAAAAGAAACATTAATGTATTTGTTTTGTAAAAACGTGTTTGAACTTAGCAATGCTCTACATTGAAAAGCCTAGAATGCCTTTGATATGAACACTAATCTCAGCATACCATAGTACAGCTGGGGGCATTTCCGAGTAAAGCCAATTTAGTGATGAATCTCTGTACGGTAGTGTATATCGCTAACGGGGTTAAATTCATGAGCATCAGCTTATTTCATTTCAATACAGCTTCATTTCGTTACGAAAAGTTAGTACTGTTGCTAACTACAGTCGCTTGTAAATAAAGTGGGATCAGAGCTAATTTAATTGTGTATTTTTCCGAATCTGTATAAATTTTAAAAAATTCTTTAGCAGAACAAAAGTTTAGATTTATATGCCTTATAATATAACAGCCTTCCTTAGGTTAAAGGTAAAAGTTATGGAAATTCGTTTCGATTCGATTGCCCGTAACCTAGGTCCCGGTTTTAGACTTTATCAAGAATAGAAAATGCCTTCAAGAAATACTTAAAAAATAAAACTGAATTAGGACAAAGAGACCAAACATAAGAATACAGTACGTGTACCTACCTACTTAATTATTGCTTTGTTTTTATTTAATTTTTTATTTTCCGTTTCGAAAGTTTATTTATATGTCGTCATAGTTTATGAAATAAATTGAAAGATATGCACGTTCATACTCTGTTCTACAAATATTTTGCATACTCACAATAAAATGTCATTCGATCCTTCATGTCTGTGATTACTTTATATATATGTAGCTAAGTAAATAAATTTGCTCAGCTTTGTAAAATTGTCCGTTGATTTTAAACACTAACGAAAAATATATGTAAATTAACAATATTGACATTGAAAATTGTTAATTTCAAAAAGTAAATCTACAAACGAATTATTTTCTACGATCAAAGAAAAGAATTCGTTGAAAACCAATTCAGTGCATAACAGAATCTTAAGTCTTCAATTATGTTGTCTTTTACTACATGAAATACTTTTCAATAATTACATTATAGAATGCAAAAGCAAAATGCCGTAAAGTACAACTTACGACATTTCGAAAAACATAAAGTTTTACAGTTAATAATTAATACAAATTATTATAGTGTTCTCTTCGCTATCATATCGAAATTTTAATTATGGCGGCACATTGGTGGTACAGGATAAAATTGGATGGGCAAAAGCCACGGAAAAACTCGAAGTAATTAAAAGTCAATTATTCCCAAAAACTATGGTAGCGAAATAAAAATACCATAATCCAGTGTTAATGACGAAATTTTAACGTGAGACGAATAAACGGGACGCTGCCTGGTAAAATTGCTCAGCTGACCTTATATTTAATGACGCCATTTGTGGTTAATATTTAAAAATTAAATCTTAAATAATTTTTAACATTAAGTGAATTGCTCCACTATTACATTTCCATTAATTCTTTTTTATTAAATAAATCAATCGCTTTTCTAAAAAATAAGAAAAGTGGAATATTGACCTACATATGACAGTTAATAACGATATTGACAAACGAAATGATATAGAGCACACGGTCACGGTAATTCAATCACATGAGGTTAGATTTCTTACAAATAAAAATAAAGCTACATTTTCTGAAACCAAGGTCTATACTATGTGGGAGTACTATCAGAAAAAAATGATTATCGAAGTTAGCTATTTTTAAAATAGCGGCCACCCCCTCGAAATCTAGATTACGCATGTACACAGTGCACTGATGTGTTTCGGACCAGGATTTAGCCTTTGGACCGCTCATTAACGGATTCAATACCAACATTCAATAGGTAATCCTCAGCTATCGTCATAATTTCCAAAAGCAATTTGATCTTAAGCTATAGTCTAGAGGCGATTAATTAACAGCCTATTACTTAGTCTCATCATACGGCAACACATTGCCTAGCGAATCTAAACTTTGCGTATGAAAAACAAAACAAAAACCACATATTTTACAAGTTCCATACAAAAAACTATAGGATATAGTTCCCGATCAATTTATAAATTCCTTAAAAATCCAAATACAGAAAGTGTCCCCTTTATTTTGTAAGAACAATAAAACTGTATGTTAGCTGGTTGTTCATATAAAACGAAAGCTTTTAAGAAGTTCGCTGTTGTCAAGATGGTAAATTGAGTTCTCGCCCGATGTATCTACTCGGTTATGTATGAAAGTGGGTAACACTGATTACGTTCACTTCGGAGGGCCGCTTCGCTTACACTGATGTACTTTGTTAAGGAAGTTCTGTCACAGGCTACGACAATTAGCAGAGCATGTAGGTACCAATACGAAAGTTCATTGGAGTTTTGCAAGTTCACTAGGACTGACCAGTATCAAATTATTGTGGAGGTTGAAATTTGAAATATTTCTTGGAAAATTCCTGTGAAATATTTAGTACCATACTGTAACTCGTAGTGCGTTTGTATTTAACTGCTACAATAATTAACAACATTTCTTATGAATTAATATAATTAAATCAGAAACACTGAAGAGTTCTAGAATTGCTGCCCTTTGCAGCAAGTCTATGTTCAGACGCAAATTTACTGACGATTTACAAATTATCGCTATAGTGGTTGGTTGAGGAGCATAGAAGATTGGTAAAGCTGTAAGAAGCATCAGTGGCTAAAAAACCACAGATATCCGAATTGGATATCTGTGGAAAAAAACATCCGAAGAAACAGAAAACTTCGACATCTTTACGTGGTACTTGAACAGCTTGGCAAGAATAATTTTATTTATTTTACTTTAATAATGACGTTTTATAAAACACTTATTAAAAAAAATACAAATAACTAATCCAAAAAGTTACTCTCACTTATGAAATCTCTAACAGAACCTCAAGCATTTCAACAAAATATCGTTTCATTTATCCGCAAACAATCACACCCAGAGGACTCATCCAGAAGGGAGTTAAAAGAACTGAGGTTACCGGTGACTGTGCATTAGATACTTCCCGTCAAGAAAGCTCTGCCAATAACTTATGGCGTCAAATTCAGTAATAATTGTTTGACCTAAAGTCATGCTAAGCGATACTTTTCCCCTTGATCATACACCGACTTGTACAAGATGCCTTAAAACATTTTGGCCGGGGATGACGTGTTAGCGGTATTTCTCAACCAAAGACTTGAATTTCAAATTTCAAAGCCATATTCAAAATATGACATGGAAAAAGACCGACGACTTGCGAAAGGTTACTGAAGAAGGCTGGTTGAGAAAGCGGAAGGCCGGGATATCTGGCGCAAAATGGAAGAGACCTAAGTCCAGCAGTGGGCTGCGATAAGTTGAAGAGAGATAAATGGAAAATAAGTAGAATACTACAAATAAACTTTAAATAAGTATCTTCTGAAATTAAGTCTTCGAGATAAAAATTATTAACCTTTTATTAGATTAGTCGAAGATTAAAAATCTAGCGATATCTCTTCCGCGAGTATAATTCCAGTAATAAAAAATAAAACAAAGATTTAACGTCTCGTAGTGGGTTGACGACCCACACAAGGGTTCCGAGTGCGATCCCCGGGTAGTATTTTTTGGCTAGGGATTTAAATTGTACATCAGTGTGAATATTTGTTTGTGTTGGTCTGGCCGTTTCTATGTATAATATGTAAGTATTTACAAAAAAATCTTCGGTCCTAAAGCAGTTAAGAAGGAAAACGAAAGCTAGACGCTGTCATTCTAAAGTATGTGTCTGAACTCACAAGACAGGTTCACTTTACAACAATTTTTTGAAGAGATTGCGGAATCTTTATCTCAATTTCAGAGACTTTCATTTTGAAGATTTTTTCATACAAGACTAGGAAGTCTTTTTAGAACAAAAGGATCCTTGTTCTTAATATCACCTTAAGGACTCTTTTTATAATTCTGTAGAACTATTCATAGTTGCGATATCAAGTTATACTGCAATTGTATGGTATTCTGGATATTGCTCGCGGCTTCGCTCCCGTTTAAATCGAGGTAACATGATTTCTCTTTCCTGATTTTGAACACGGGGAGATTTAAAAAAATAGGGCATGAATTTTTCGTTGGTAAAGCACAAAGAGTGCGTGTGCCAATAGCTTACCTCGAAAACTTCGAAAACACCACTTAAATGTCACCATTTCCTTGTTAGTGACCGATATTAAATAAAATTTTTGTTGGTTACAAATACCAATTCTTAGCTTTGTACCTCAAAAATTGTGAAATTCTCCATACAAACATCCACCCCCCATTGTATGCAATTTGGGGGTTAGAAAATGACAAAAAATTGCCTATATCACTGTTCATCCCTTCGGCTATCGAAATTTGTCGTGAAATACGGACAAACACACACATTTCACATTTTTAATATAAGCATGTATGTAGAGCCTTGTGATGTTAGAAATATACAGTCTAGATTGTCTAGACGAATTTATTTTTAGATTATAATCCATACTTAAATAAGTTTGCCAAACTAAAAATGCAATACGGCTATTAGTGCTCGAATTTAATATGGAAAATTTTAAGTGGAATCTATTTAAGTGCATTTGGAGACTACATTTTTTGAATTCCAATCCCGCTAAATCCCGATTATAATCCTAACGAAATACCTAATCAACTACGCAATAGACTATCAACCATCTAGACTTCCTAGATATGCTCGAACTGTTATCTGTGCATGGTTTATTTCAGGCGTTCAGTGTTATGTACATAAATGACTTAAGTAGTAATGTTAGATACATTCAAGCGCTTTGTAACTATATTTTGAAGCTCATTTCTTTTGCTGTCGCAAATCCAATTGTTATTTAAGTTTTGGATTATTTCATACTTCATTATGATTATGGCTATTAATAAAATTGTCTCCCTGAGATCTGACGACCTGTCGCCATAATCTGGACCAATGAGCCAGCTTGTTATACCCGCAGAAGTTAATTATTTGGTTGTAGAATATTAAATAAATGAATAAACTGGAAACGTTCAGTGTTGTTTGACAACCGAATGGTGAAGCAGACCCTGGAAGTTCGGGAATAAATTCGGGAGGTGCAAGTGATTTTCCAATTTAAATACATCTCACAATTAATAATATAAATAAATAGCGCATTCTAGACCCTAACTAAGCATTAAGTCTGTAATATGGGTTTTAAACAACTAATATATAATTATGTAATTGTAATATATAAAATTGTAATTAGTTATCTCAGTACGCGTCTTCCGTCTTACAAATTTATTATGCAACTTTGTTTTGGCTACATAATTAAAAATCTACAGACATTAACACCTAGCCATCTTGTCCCAATTTAAGTAAGGGTCTTGAACTATACGTTCTAAACAACAAATAAACATACTTATCGACTTTTTGTAGTCATCATATCAGGTTATTTAACGTCCCCACCGAGGGGCACGAGTCTACCCTTAAAGGGTGTAAAGGACGTAGTCGTTCACGCGGGCCCAGTGCGGATTAGACGACTTGACTCACAACCTTTGACTGGCGTGCGGAGGTATCCTCACGATGTTTTCCTTCACCGTAAGAGCATCGGATAAACGTACATATAATGTCGAAAATTCGTAAAGACATTCGTGGTGGAATTTGAACCTGCGCCCTCCAAATCGGAAGGCAACAGTTCACACCAATAAGCCACCGACGCTGCTCCGTTTGTGAATATATTAAATATTATATATAGAAAACACATTGACCAGATCTAAATGCAATTAAGATTTACAATCACACCGACGTTACATGAACCACACAAAATGCACCTTTTATTTAAGGTGAACCCTAATAGCTTTTTTATTTGAGTCTAACATGACAAGTTATCTAATACTGACTTATATTTTGCCTATATAAAGTCTTTTTCAGCAGAGGACGCTTTACGCTGCAATGATGACGGTACTATATAATCTGGACTGTAGGTATCTCTTAACGTTATTTAGTCATATAATGATCATAATATCAATTCTAAGTAAGTTACATTATAAATTATGATAAATCGATAAAATACAAGTAATAAAAAATATACGTATCGTTATTGAGACTCTGATAATTCAGTTGCACCAATATATAAAAGTACCTAAATCAGAATTAATTAAGCTTACGAGTTTGCAAAAGCGGTCTTGTAATCAAATTAACGAATTCTTAAAATATTTATTCTCACGAATTTATACAAAGAGTATAAATTTATACAAAGAGTATAAATTCGACGGTATAGTTGGTTTATATTTATTTTGGTTACGTAATATTTAACTTCTTAAATCCGGATAACTAAAAGAACTTCACATGTATTTTAGGAGTACACAATTATTTAACCAATTTCCAACGGATATACATAAAAAATCAGATGTAATTGGGTTAATTTAAAATTCCTTATTTACTTAATAATATTTCAAAATAAGAACCACAACTTATGTTATGTAAATAGTGGAACAAAATGTACACGGAAACAATTGGAAATAATATTTTACGTCATCACTTCCATAATTAGCTAGGTATTTTGGAACAATAGGTTTCTGTATGAATTGCAAATATCCCCACAAGGATGTTATGTTTGCAAGCTAGTGTTAAAAAAATGCAACGCAAGCGGTTTATTCTGAAAATGAAAAATGATACTCCGCTTTTAACAGCCATCGGAGATATCACAACTCAAACTTTTATTTTATTAGCACATCATCTTCGGAAACTTTAAATTCGTTAAAACACTGTGAATTCAGTTGTTCCATTGAAAACGTATAATAGAATTGTTGAATTTCATGATATTAAAAATGTAATTTCACTTGCTGACACAAGACAGGACTTAAAACAAAAAAATATGCAAATCCATACACTTCCATTTGTGTTAAATGACTTCACAAAAGTTATGATATTTTAGTGCCGGCGTTAGTTATCATTAAAACTTTTAGATTCGCACCAAAATTAAATAACGTACATAAAACCGGCTATTGTATTTCTACCTTATGAAAATAAAGTTCAATTCATAATATGAACGGTACATGAGGCGAACATCGTAAAATTAAAATATGTTCAGTTGTTGCACAAAACCGGCTTGGTGCTGCTAAAAATTAACATCATTTAAAGTTACGAACAAAACTGGGTCCGTGGTTGGAACATATCAGATTTTGAATAAAAATAAAACAATCGAAACTCTTCTTTCGCTAAGAACTGCAAAAAGTTTTGCAAAACTATGTTACAAGGCGTGCGTGCGGCGAACGCGCCGACCGGCTTTTGTTTAAATCTCTGTAAAGAACTTACCTGAAGGAGTAGGGAAGCGAAGATGAACAGGAGGACGGTCACTGGGACCGCTGTGGGCCTCATCGTGGCTCACGGACAACTCGGATGTTTGAAAGTTTACAACGAGAGGCAGACGCGGTGGTACGACCGCGCGTCGCCCCAGTCGGACCGCGAATGATGGCCAACAGCGAGCGCCTCGACAACTTCTCGTCCTAACGTCGATCCGCACGCATCGCCGATGCTTGCAGCGGCCTACGGAGCCTCGGAATGCGCTTTGTTCACCTATAAACATGAAATTCGAGACAACCGCACACGGGCCAAAAAAAATAGGCCGAAATGCAATTCCACGCATACGCTCTCCGAGAAACTATTCGATTGGCACTTTTATTAATAAATTATGCAAAGTAACCTTTTTTGAATGTAAGAAAAGTATTTCGTCTCGCTCACACGGAGCCTCAGCCCTGCAAAGTTCCATGACCCCTCTCCTGCGCTTATCACTTTGGCGCATTTGATGATTGAAATGTCGTAAATCCGGCATCACGGTTGCAGTGAAATAGCACCTAACTGAGATTAGTTAAAGTCCATAATTATATTCGATACATAAATGATTCAATAGTGATATCGCTATTTGCTCGTCGCACCCAATTCCTTCCTTTAATGCCTACATGCGCATTACTTCCTCATGTTGGTCATATAGTTGCTAGCAAAAAATCTGCAATTTTGAGTTTCATATAAAATAACATAATTAAATATATATAATGCAATATCCTATGTAAAACTTATTAACTCTATGAAATATTAAGAGTTCCTGTTCTAATTAAATAATTTTGAGTCCGCATTCATTTAGGTACTTTCGTAATATTATATTCTTAGTATAACATATCAAATACGAGTAATGCACACGGCCTGACTCTACCGACGGTTACTTCAATATATTCTACTTATCAGAAAATACTATAGCTTCGCCGTTTAGCTACTGTCATGAAGGTGACGCAAATATTTAGTTTCTCACCTATAGTAACGAAACAGCTAAGCCTAATAATTACTGATATATAAAATTTGTTGAAGTAAGCGACCCTTACTTCAACAAATTCTACATATCATATATATATTGTTAGACGGAAAAGAAACGACCGACTCTACCCATCCCTAATCATTTAAAGAGAGATGTCACGTCACTAATATCTCTCTCCTAACATTAGCATTGTACGCGGAAACAGACATATTGTAACACTAAGATTTAATCTAACAATAAATGTTGTTTAAACTTAAAGAATAATTTAATAATATAAAGTTACAGCGTGTAGTTGCAGAAGCTTGCTCGACATGAGATATCTTATTCACGGACAAACCTTATGTGGTCGTCTTGGCAACATTTTACATGTAATGTTTTTGGTGGGATTCTTTATTCGCTGTCGATAAAATCACTCAAAATACTGTTTATTTCACAATTTCAGATATGATATCTGTCACTTATATTTAAACAAAGGTCAGGGGCTCTGCGATCGTGATATTCGTCGAGCAGGTTAAATTGCGCTGAAATAATTATTGGGTATATAATCAAAATAATATTGACACATTTAACGATCTATGTTTGTCTTTTGTACATCACAAAATGAAATAATAAATGGCTTTTTTGAATGTCGAAGTTTTAACATCATTTTAAATTTCAGCAATAGTTGTCTGAAGCACGAAAGTGCATTGAAGATTTAAAAAAACATGGATAGTCCGGATGGTAAAGCATTTGACTATAGGCAACAAAGAGCAGGTTTGATACAAAATTACGCGATTTAAAATAAAGTTCCTCCACAAAAAAAAATGAATTCAATGACAAATTTTAACTCACAAATTTGGAATTGCCTTTATTCTTAGTTTAATTAAGGTGCTGGTCTTGTGCTATTATTTTTTCTTTCTTTAGTAGGCAATATCATTTTGGTATATACGAATCTGAAACTTACTGAATATCGATTTCAATACTCGGCAATTCAAGAATGAGACTGAGATTATTTGGGAAGGAACTCTTCTAATGCAAAAACCTCATAAACGGTAAAAGAAGGTAGGCTATCCGGTATAATAGAGAAAAAACTCAAATAATGATGCAAACACTAGCTGGTATGGATGTTGCTAGTCCACTGGTGGCCTTTCTTGTTTCACTAGGCACTTGTAGAGAACTTTTGTATTTAATAATAAACATTTATTTTAGATTTTCATCCATATCTGTCAGTTAAAAGTTTAATCATCTTATTTAAACAATGAGCCTTTTACGAGTATTTAAGGCGCCTCCTAGTCGAACCTGGAATTATAAAATCGCGGAGTGAGCTAGCTAATATAATATTTAGGTATGTTTATGGTTAGATAAAAACGCTTTTAAATATACCGAGTTGTTTTAAAATTATATTGAATAATTACGAGTATAACATTCAGGACTCAAATCTATCGGGATTCCCCTCTATAAATCTGAGAAGTAGTATGATGATACTAGCGACAAAGCTGTTACAGTATACAACAGGTAACGACATCTATCGGAGGTAAATACACGTTTTGTTTCACGAAGTGCTTGAGCGATTATAGTACAATTCACGAATGATGACCCTTGCGCTAAAGTCATTAGGTACCAAAAGTGCGGCGGTAGCGACACGACGGAAATACTTATTCTTATTCACAATGCAACATAAGTCTATTATTTGTCTATTATTAAAATACTCTGCACCGTGCGCAGCTCGCCGCCGTTTGTGGTCAACTTTTCGTGAATCGTACTATACTATGAAATATCCCACGAGTAAAACTTGTAAATTATTTGGATTAAGGGACCTAACATCTGTCTTCGAGGATTCTGTCTTCTCGGACCGCAATTAACTAGGACCACGGCCGACACAGCTCGCCGGATCAGCAAGTTGAAGTGGCAGTGGGCTGGTCACGTATGTCGCAGAACCGGTGGCCGTTGGAGCAGACGAGTTCTGGAGTGGAGACCGCGTCTCGGCAAGCGTAGCGTAGGAGGCCCTCCGGCCCGAGGGACCGACGACTTGCCAAAGGTCGCTGTTGGAGCTTGGATGAGAAACGCGGAGGACCAGGATATCTGGCGCAAAATGGGGGAGACCTATGTCCAGCAGTGGACTGCGATAGGTTGAAGAGAGCGAAAGAGAGACTGGGACCACTCATAAAATTTTGATTGAAATAAAAAGAATGTAGAGTCATATTAACAATTGATAAATGTTTCCTCTTCGATATCTGGATTCCGATGAGACAGATTTTATAAAAATGATTTACTTGGCTCGATTTTGTGTAAAGCCAGGTCGGACTGTGATTAATGTTTTTTTAAATTAATTTATGGCTTATATTTAAGGCTGATTTTGTGAGAAATAATTACTTTTAATTGTTTTAATTCATAATAAAATACATGTAATAAAAGAGAAACATTTAAAATTTATTATTATATGCACGGTTCTTGAGATTTTGTTGTTGAACTATAATATAGTCAGTATAAATTATGTGTACTTTATTACGAAAGTTTTATATAACAGAACTGTAGTCAAAAGCTATTTTAGTACCAATAAATGATGCTTTTAAATCAAAAAGGATTATTTTTCAAGACTTACGTCTGAAAGATTTCGTTTTACTATAATTATTTTTTTAATTCAGTTATTATTCATGAGTGCTCTCAGCGCTAGAAGAGGGATGCTGTGGCTGGGACCGCAGTCCTAGTTAATTACAGTCCGAGTATACGGAAACCTCCTATAGTGTCGGGCGTAGAGCAGTGTTGGGGGAAAGATAAGACAGGTAATGTAATTTTTCCACCAACATTGCATCTTTCATGGTCAGACGTATCACTCACAACTAGGTAAGCGATCTGACCGTCCCGTTCACTTTATAACATACAAAACGTATTTATGTAACTGATATATGCCGTTAAAGAGGTACTACGAACTTTATTTAAGTTTTCTGAGCACTTGCAACAAACTACTATGCAACAAAGTTCAGTCGTTCTCGGTCTCGATAGATTCGCAAAACTCAAAATAACTTGATTTTCTAGAACAGTGTACCAGAATTTGGTCAATGCACGCTAGTTCCTGAATTCGTTCAACCTCATGGTGAATAATTAATTATCATCTAGACGTAATAAATAAAATTAAAGTGTCCGTTTGTAATATTGAAAAAATGTAGTAAAAATGGTTATATAAATATATACATCGAAATAAAATTTTGAAATGTTTGTGTCTGTCCGTCTGTTTGTTTCGGGTAATCTCTGAAATGGATATTTTAACGGGACTTTTATTTGCAGGTAGCTTACATAATAAGGAAAAACTTAGGCAATTTCTTGAAAAAGGAAACCTATTTTTCGAAGATAAAATAATGTACCGCTTAACTCAACGTAACAAAGCGATTTGACACATGACACTCGATAATACTGCGGGTAACACCGCGGGGTACAGCTAGTTTTAAATAAATAATATCAACACCTAACTAATAGGTTGAAGTGAAATATATTTAATTAGTGCCATCTAGATTCAATTTAAACAAAAAATTATAGCACGTGTCCTAAACCACGGATGAAAATACAAAACATACTATTTTTTGTTCATACACACTGTTACAAACAGTCATAAACAAACATATTCATGCACACAAATGTTTGTTGCTGGTTTTCGGACCAAACCCTAGAGTACCCGACTTCCCAACCACTACACCAAATGACTCGTCTAATATGTTAATATGCCATCATCGGGAATGATACGCCCCCTTCGAGGGCAAGAACGTACCCGTATACGGTGATTAGGCCTTAGTCGTCCACGCGGGCCCAGTGCGGATTCGCCGACTTCACGCACAACCTTTGAATTTCTTCGTAGTCACGCGCAGGTTTCCTCACGATGTTTTCCTTCACCGTAAAAGCGTCGGATAATCGTAATATAATTTCGGAAATTCGAAAAGACATTGGTACGTGGCGGGATTAGAACCTCCATATAAGGCAAGATCAAAGAGCCACCGACGCTCACAAGACTATTTGTGTGAATATTAAATATATGGAGAACATGCATTGAAAAAATGCATTTTTAGTAATAACGACTATTTTAAAATATATTCCAAACTGCTCAAAATTTCAAAACTTGTTTTTTACGTGTATTCGACTTCTTATCAAGCCTAATAAAATACGACATACAGTGTTCACCGTTGGGCCGGGTTCTTTGTAAAGGTTGACTATATTTACATCAAATAAATAATAATAAATCTTTATTTGATAATATTTTACATTGTACAACAATAAATAATGATCTCTGAGACCTGTGTTAGTTTACACTGTGCTACAGGCCTCAGACTTCCCAAACTATTGACAAAATATTTATACTATCACATAAGGATTTAGAATAGACATATTTACATCCATTTGCCAAACTGTGTATGTTTATCTAAAAGATTGAATTCTTATATTTATTACAGTGTAATTATTATACATATAAAAGTTTGGTGTATGGAAGTGTGTGTTAATTAGTTTATATGCGTGATTGTGCAAGTGCGTGTGTATTGTGTCTTGTATGTATGTGTGCGTAAAGGTGTATTGTGTTGTTTATGTAGGTATGTATGTGTGCGTAAAGATGTATTGTGTTGTGTACATATGTATGTGTGCGTAAATGATATATATATGAAATACAAATATACCTGGCACAACATGACGTTAAATTCGTTCACAGTCAGCCGTAAAATGTAAAAGCAAAGTCATCAATGACAGCATAGTTTAAATAAAACTTAATTTTACTGCAACTGTGATTGAGTGTTTCAATTTTTTGCATGATTGAAACAGCCTATAGATGTTCTATGTGATGTACTGGTTGAGACGTCGACAATACCAAGGGTTCAATGCCCGGACAGTACAAACAGTTTGTGTACATCAAAATGGCGGTTTTTATATAGTACACCCAGGTCTGGGTGTTTCTATGTATTTTAAGTATGTATTTACAAAAAAAGCTCTTATGAGTACGTTTATCCATTTAGTAGCCATAGGTAGTCTACACTTAAATTGGGACTAAACGTCGCTGTATGTCAGTGAACTTTTTATTTATTTATGTTCATCTGTAACGTTCAATTCATTCTTGGAGACTTTCAAGTACCTAAACAAAAATCTGGCTAGGTATTTAAAAAATATATAGTATTTGGTATGAATTAAGAAAGAAGCCAGAAATATTATTTATTTATAATAACAATATTTTTTTAACCTTGTCTATTTAGTCCTGGTCTCTCTAAAAATAGAATTGTTTTGTGCCTACAGAAAATTACAAGTAATTTAGACTTGAACTATACCAGCAATAAATTTGCATTTACAATATAGGTTCAAAAAAACATATACTTAAGTATATAATAAATATTGGTTTATTGCCCCAATTACCAGCTAAATGCTTAGTTAGGGGCTAGGTGGCGCTGAGTGCTGTGTTTTACAAACTTTGTTACAAAGTTCAGAAGTGGTTTTTACGTCATTGGACACTTTGTTTAGCACAACAACAGTCGTCGTATTTTGAAGGTGAAAGCTGTAAAGCACTGTCATCATCATCATCATCATCAACTCATTAAACGTCCCCACCGAGGGGCACGAGCCTACCCGTATAGGGTGGATTAGGCCTAAGTCGTCCACGCGGGCCCAGTGCGGATTGGACGACTTCACACACAACCTTCGAATCTCTTCGCAGGCGTGCATGAAGGTTTCCTCACGATGTTTTCCTTCACCGTAAGAGCGTCGGATAACGTACATATATTTTTCGAAAATTCGAAAATACATTGGTACGTGTCGGGATTTGAACCTCAGCCCTTCCGGTAGGAAGGCGACAGTCCACACCACTGAGCCACCGACGCTCTGCACTGTAGCTAATACATATTATTCGATTGAATAAATTGTTAAAATGTAAAAAAATGCCGACATTTTGTAACTAAATATAAAAGTTTTATAGTCTGTGGCACGCATACGACGCGCGAAATAACTTATTTAGCTACGTCTCGGCAAAAATCGCCTTCTCATATAGTAAATGCTGTTACGATATTCAGAAAATCATGTTTCAGTAAATTTTCAAATCAAGTTGTTTTCTAGTAAATACGACCCCCGCCCTAGTAAAACTTTCTGACACATGATAATTTTGTTCTATAATAATAAATGCTTTGGGTACTCTACAATACATGAATGCTTCTTGTCGTTTTCTGATTACTGAAAAAGACTTAAATCGTATTCATTGGTATGTAATTACTTTGAAAAAAACGTTGTTAGATTATTCTTTCAACTTAAATAAATACAATCTTTCATATTTAAAAATACAATATTCTCATTACAAATCATAACGATATTTTGAAGTACTTAGTACGATGTAGTAAATTCCTTAGTGAGAGTCGTCGATTTATTTTTAACCCAATCAACATCCCATAAAAGTTAATCCCTTGAAATAATACGATCTTGATAAAACCCAGTAATCGTAACACAGTTTAGGTTTCGTTAATACTTTTATATACACAAAAAAGTCTAAGTATTTAGAACGTATAAACAAATGAAATTCCTGAATACGCACCATACGCTTTCTGGTATCTATCAGTACATGCAAAATGTAGTTTATAAAGGAATACATAACCTTGTTAGCGGTTCGCTCGTCCGATATACAATGAGGTTAATTAATAAGCGAAGTTTTCACGTGTTCCTTAAAATGCTATATGAAAATATAGATGTGTAAACTTTAAAATTTTAAAGGCAAAAGGAGTCCTGACTTGTAGTCACACCAGATTTTTACATCCGTATGACAATCAAGGCTTTTTTTCCTGTTTGTTACACTAAGTTTCTTGGCTCACCATCAGCATATAACGTCCCACTGCAAGGCTATAGAGAGTTTGGACTTGGGAGGCGGTTTCGTGGATGCTAACAATTACCATCCTTAGAAGCACGGAGGGACTTCGATCACCCATCCGTCAAGTCTGCTACGATAGCTGCTTGACTTGTAATTGTAGTGTAGTTGATAGTTGCTTATCTATACTAATATATAAAGCTGAAGAGTTTGTTTGTTTGAACGCGCTAATCTCAGGAACTACTGGTTCGATTTGAATAATTCTTTTAGTGTTAGATAGCTTATTTATCGAGGAAGGCTATAGGCTATATATCATCACGCTACGAGTAATAGAAGCGGAGCAGTAGTGAAACATGTTTCAAAATCGGGGGTATTTTTTCATACTTGGAGCTTCCGCTGCGTACGCTGCGTAAACGGTAAGTTACATAAAAGTCATGTATGAGAGTATTGTTCTCCTTTTAAAGGTCTACAAAAAAGTCCGCGACACCATATGTCTATCTTTTAAGGTTAGCTCACTATAACATATTTTTTGCTAATAAAAATTCTGAAATTGACCCCGAAACCTTTAAAGTCCCTCCAGGATGGGAAATCCTATGTATAGTGATAAATGAAAGTACCGTGTTATCCCGAATTTAATGCGAGCGAAGCCGCGGGCAAAAGCTAGTTAATAATAATCTGAAGAGCGTCAAATCAGGTTCAAATACCGCCGCGTACCAATATCATTTCGAATTTTCGAAATTTTATGTACGTTTATACGGTGAAAGAAAATATCGTGAGGAGCCTGCGCACGCCTGCGAAAAGATTCAAAGGTTGTGCGTAAAGTCGGCCAATCTCCACTGGGCCCGCGTGGACGACTAAGGCCTATACATCCATACGTACTTAAAATAGATTTGATATAATTACGTGTAATATTTAAAACGTCGGCTACTACACTAAGGGTTTTGGGTTCGATCCCCGGATGCTTTCTATGTATTATATACGTATGTATTCACAAAAAAATAATAATATTTAATCCATTTGTTGGTACCCATATTACAGGCGAAATGCTTAATTTGGGACTAGATAGCGCTGTGTGAATGTCAGTGG
The DNA here is from genome assembly GCA_019425675.1 of Leucinodes orbonalis. Taxonomy (NCBI): domain Eukaryota; kingdom Metazoa; phylum Arthropoda; class Insecta; order Lepidoptera; family Crambidae; genus Leucinodes; species Leucinodes orbonalis. The sequence continues at coordinate 53,623 of PQWD01007446.1, forward strand.
ATATATATTATTTATTTATAATATATAAGACGCGTGGAGCGTCAGTGGCTCAATTGTGTGGACTGTCGCCTTCATACCGGGAGGGCTGAGGTTCAAATCCCGACACGTACCAATGTATTTTCGAATTTTCGAAAATATATATACGTTATCCGACGCTCTTACGGTGAAAGAAAACATCGTGAGGAAACCTTCATGCACACCTGCGAAGAGATTCGAAGGTTGTGTGTGAAGTCGTCCAATCCGCACTGGGCCCGCGTGGACGGCTAAGACCTAATCACCCTATACGGGTAGGCGCGTGCCTTTCGGTGGGGACGTTTAAAGAGCTGATGATGATTAATATATATGACGATCCAATCAGTCCAATGGACTTTAACATTCGAACGCATCCCATCTGCAAATAATTTAAATCCTGTATAAAAGCTATTTTAAGCTAATTTGATTTATTCGCTATTTGTTATCTATGACTATAGTAAAACATACAGGTATTAATAGTTTTCCTCAATGCGGCATAATAAAAATAAGCATGTTTTAACTCAAATTTTGATTTCATTTGAATCCAGTTTTCAACAACATTTTCAACACTAAGTAAATTATATCATTAATGCAATAATAATTGTTATCATTTAAATTAACGTTACATTTAATGATTTATCTTTTCAAAAATATGAGAAACATACAGTCTAAAATGACACTCCTTTCAAATGCGTCCCTTAAATTGACTACATGTTTGTTTTATTTTTTATATTATAGATTTTTCGAAAATTTAAATAGCCTAAGTCTTTCCTTATTACATCAGCTACCTGCCAAAACAAGTCCCATTCAAATCTGTCCAGTCATATATATTACCCGAAATAAACAGACAGAAACACAAAAAAAAATTAAAAATAATTTTTCACCGTACCTATGTAAGAAAAGAACTAGTTAAAGGTAGATAGTGAAAGACATATCTCTTGATTAGGCAATTGCAGTACGAATCATCTTTTACCATCATCAGCCTTTTAGGGCCCACTGCAGGGCACAGGCCTTCTCGCACAGCATAGCTATGAGGAGATTGCCCGTAACCCACCACGCGGGTACACTGCGGATTGGTGCCTGTTAACGATTTACATCCTACCTAAGGTTGTAGCCGGGACCGACGGCTTAACTTTTCGTATTATCAAGTGATTCAATCTGCAATGTCTTAATCAAACTATGAAAAATCGCACAATCGTTGTACCGGTATTCGAACCCACAACCTTCGGGTTATGCAGCCGAACGCTACTCACTAGACCACGTAGGCAGTCAGAGGAGAATCATATGATTGTTTGAAAAGTAAGTGTATTCCGTCTATCTCCATCTGCTGCCGTGAAGTGGTACCTCAAAACCACGTTAGAAGCTTATCTGGAAGACTCGGTACTGAGTCGTCTAGGTAGGAAACACAACAATGCCAGATATCGTCCCGTAAAATAAGAGTGCTATGCGCTTTAGTGTTTCAGGAGGAGGGCACTATAACTAGTAAAAATACCGGTAATAGGTATACACAAGACCAGATGTCGTCCCTTAAAAGAATGTTATGCGTTTTTGCGTTTCAGGATAAAAATACCGAGTAACAACACTCGGTATTTAATTAAGTTCGTATACATAAGTTTGATATACGCATGCTTGATATTAAAAGTTTAAAGTCAACAGTTATAATTTTGCTTCTAGTTTAAGTATACTCGTATGTCAGTAGTTGAGATCTTGTTTGACGTATTATTGTTTATTACGAATATTCATAATAAAGAGGATTTGTAAATATAACTTTAGCTCTATCCAAACTTCCAAAGCATTTTGCTTTATGAAATGAAAAAATGAAAAAATGTTTATTTACAATGATTAATTTTGCTGTAAGTGATTGAGACCGCCTTTTAAGTATACGCATATACTTGTATCAGGCAGTCCCGCTCTTCATATAACATGGCAAGTATTGTACATTGTATTAAAAATATTTTAATTAAAAAGAACAATTAATATCATCCACTACATATTTCAGTAACAATATTCATTTAAACATTCTCGTTTAGACAAATACCTCCAACAATTCTTTTTTTTACATTTTATTTGAATAGAATTATTTATTTCAGAAAATTATAATCTGTAAAACCCATTATTTTTTTATTTTTATTAAACATACAATCTGTTTTATTAGCAAAACATTTTTTATGTTAACCTATAACAGCTGTCCCGTGGCACAACTTGTTAAAAGTAGCAAGATTCTAGCGAAAGGAATAGCTAGAAACGTTACACGCGCACCACATTACAAGGCAAGAGGGGCTTAGAGATATATGCACCGTACTACATCCAAAAATGCATTTTGAATGTGATATTAAATGTAATATTTGAAATTCGTTTCGTAGCGCCTGTGGTTATATATCTACTGTTACACACATAGCGCCATTTAGCTCCAAGCTTGTACGTATCTAATGCTATGCACCACTTCATGTCAGATAAAAAAAATCTTGCATACAAAAATTGTACTGCACGACGCTCAAGCGAAGGATTCTTTGCAGTAGCACGCGTCTCGAACTACACCATACCTGTGGGTCGTCAAGTAGATTCCTTTAGGAGCAAGTTAAGGCTCGTGACCCTCAGTGGGGAACTTTAATGAGCTGATGACGATCAATACAAATTAAAAAAATTAGTGTCTATTTGTAATATTGAAATATTCATTTTTTTCTACATGACGATACATGCACCAAAATTTTTTTTTAATTTTGTCTTTTTTTTCCGGGTTATCTGGAAAACGGCTGGACCGATATAAACGGGGCTTTTTGGCAGGCAGCTGATATATTGTGGAAAGACAAAGTCTACTTCATCATTATCATCATTACAACCTAGAAAGTCCACTGCTGAACGAAGGCCTCCCCTAATGATTTCCACGCGGACCGATCCCTTGCAGTTGACGTCCATCTGCTACCTGCCACCTTAACCAGATCATCAGACCATCTGGTTGGGGGTCGGCCTACGCTTCGTTTTCCGTTACGCGGACGCCACTCGAGAACCTTTCCGCCCCATCGGCCATCGGTTCTACGCACTATGTGCCCTGCCCACTGCCACTTCAACTTGCTTATCCTGTGGGCTATGTCGGTCACTCTAGTTCTCCTACGGATATCCGTGTTCCGGATCTAATCGCGAAGGGAAACACCTAACATAGCCCTTTCCATAGCACGTTGAGCAACTTTAAGCCTATTTAAGAGGCCCCTAGTAAGCGACCACGTTTCACTTCCGTATGTAATAACCTGCAACACACACTGGTCAGACTTTCGTCTTCAGACACTGAGGTATTTTGGACGAAAAGATCTCCCTTAACTTCCCGAACGCTGCCCATCCTAATTGGATTCGACGCGAAACCTCCTGCTCGAAGTTGGACCTACCCATTTGAACTACTTGTCCCAGGTACACATATTCGTCTACAACTCCGAGTTCAGAACTTCCAACTGATATTGGTATGGGCACAACATGGATATTGACTTTCGTCTTGTCCATGTTCATTTTAAGACCCACCTGTTGCGAAGCTCTGTTAAGGGTATTGAGCATAGTACCTAAATCCTCCACGGATTCTGCCATGATTACTATATCATCGGCAAATCGAAGATGAGTGATGTACTCGCCATTGACGTTGATGCCAAGTCCTTTACAATCGAGCAGCTTAAACATATCTTCCAATGCAGCTGTGAACAGTTTCGGAGATATAACGTCTCCCTGTCTCACTCCTCGGTGCAATTGGATAGGTTGTGTAAGCTCTTCATGTACTCGGACTGACATAGTGGCGCTCTCGTACAAACTTCTCAATACTTCGATATAGCGGTAAACGATATGGCACCGTTGGAGGGCTTGAAGCATAGCCCAAGTCTCGATCGAATCGAAGGCTTTCTCATAGTCCACAAACGCCAAGCATAATGGCCGATTATACTCTCCGGTCTTCTGTATAACCTGCCGCAGCGTATGTATGTGGTCTATGGTGCTGAAGCCTTTGCGGAACCCGGCTTGTTCGGGAGGCTAGAAGTCGTCAAACCTACTAGCAAGACGGTTCGTGATGACTCTAGAAAACAGCTTGTAAATGTGACTCAATAGCGTGATGGGTCTATAATTCTTCAACAAGGTTTTGCTAAAAAAGTCTACTTAAATTTTACAAAATCCTATTGGTAAAAAATTTTAGAAAAATAAAGTACGGCTGTGCGTCGAGTGTAACGTGACTTAACGAAGCAATTTTTAATATTTTTTTTACTGTGTGTATATCTTATACCGCGGGTAATGCCGCAGGGCACAGCTAGTCTGTTTTAAAACAGGTAACTGTTAAGCTCCCTTATTCTCAACTTATAGAATGAACGCATAGAATTAATTCTACGTACGAGTATTACGAGTATGACGACAGTTCATGCGTTTACAAAGTCCTATTTAACAAAGTTCTCACATATTTTCACGTAAGGCTGACTTTTTAAAACCTTTGACAGTGCTTTAACGTGATGAGGTACAGAGTATTACAAATACTTCACGATTAACTCCTATGTTTGCAAACTCCATGAACTGAGTAATCCATTTTAACTGAAATAGTTTCGTTTCGCTTGTCCGTGAATTGTCTCTTTGATTTTGAATTCTAATTCCTTTTACATGTATTTTTCTAAACTGCAAAATTGTCATTGTCTAAATTCACTTTGAGCATAGTTTTGGCGGAAATCATAAACATAGCACACACACACAAAACTAGAAAGTGTAATTGAAAGACATAACTAGATAGAATTTGTTTTTTATGATGGCCTTGTGCTCAAACTATCCTAAGGGAAGAGACGTGCTCTAAGATGAGCGAGCTTACCCAGAAAGAGCCTGTTCCCTGTTTTCGAATGCAAACTTTGAGTTTTCAATCGTCAAAAAAAACCTTAAAGAGGCGAGTAAAAAGGTATTTTTTCAAATGGTTGACATTGACAACGCGCATATAGTGCCTCTGGTATCGCAAGCGTACGTATGCTTCGGTAACCGCTTACCATCAAGCAGTCTAGCTTGTTTGCGACCAAATAGAACAAAGAATGTGCTATGAATTCCATAGCACATTCTTAATTTCACCAGCCCTTTTCACCATCGGGTTACAAGACGGAGGCGAGCGTTCCATCCTTACGTGGTAGACATTCCACTCATCCGCACAGCCCGCTATGGTGCCTTGTTCCTAATGCGCACCGCAAAGGAATGGAACTCTTTGCCTCCTGATGTGTTCCCCGATCATTACAATCTGGCCGTCTTCAAGGCAAATAGTGAATAGGCAGTTTCTAGACAGGCAGATCCATCCTCAGCCGCAACATCACTTACCATCAGGTGAGATGGCGGTCAAATGTCTGCCTATAAAAGAAAAAAAAGAATTATAGCTGCTTTAGAATAGGATGTCGTCTGTGTTTTCCCATTGAATTACAAAAATACTTTCAGGACTTTAGGAGTTTTAGTTGCTAGAGCGTTCGTTGTACCCTGGCACATGTTAGACAACTATAGCAATGGTCAGTCGTTTACTAGTAGGTGAGTGAAACTCTGAAACCAATGATATCAAAACTTTTAAGTTTGGATTCCTTGCCGGCTCTAGAGTGGTAATTCCGGTGGTAGAGTCATAAAAAAATAACAATTGACGATTATAAAGTACTTATTTTGAGTTTGAGTGAAAAATATTCTCTCGGCCACACACGATAGTCCTTGTCACCAATGCGTATTACCCTATTTCTTGTTTTTATGTATTGTAATACTCGTAACAAGTATTAATAAAATATTTAAATATTTTGAATGTTAACTCTGTATGTCACGTGGGTCCAGCCCATATGGATCTTGCTCCCAAAAGTACATATAGAATATAATAAGGTGAGGTCCTTTTACCTGATAAGGAAATACACAGTTTTATTGGTGCAGGTTTGTTTATGCATCCAATCTGCACTGGGCCTCGTGGACCACTAAGACCTAAGACACCCTTTACGGGTAGGCTCGTGCCCCTCGGTGGGGACGGTTAATGAGCTGATGATGATGATGATGATGATGCATTTTGCTTTTTTTATTATTGTATTATTTTTCTAAAATGATTATTTGGGTATTTATTAATATGTACAATTTGAAGTTAATAAATGTTTCACATTCCTAATCTCCTTATACTCGTAACCATGCTGTGAAAGGATCCCTTAATTTTAAAAACAAATACTTAAACTTCTACCAAAACCTTAGACCTTCTGTTTTAGACGTTATTGTAATCTAAATCTCTACTTCCCGAACCAGTGGACAAGCTAAAGTTGATTTGTTTGTTTGGTCAGTTTGGATATATTATGCACTCGGAAACACGAGACTTACATTAGTGCAGGAAGGTGGGCTATAAATGCATATTTTGTGCCTTGTTTAATATAAGCAAACTGTATTGAGCACACGTGAAATTGTAAGCAAAAATCTCTTATAATTGAAACCGCTAGATTTTACATACATCATTAGGTTATCTCCCTATGTCTAAGCTGTGCGGGTAGGCCTGTGCCCTATAATGGGTCCTTTGATGATGATGATGATTGGGTTATAAGTAAATTTAATATATACATTGTTCACAATTACAAAAGCTTTATTTCTAATTTTATTAGGAGAACGTAACGACCAGTTCGCTAAACTGATTTTAAGTAGAACGTCTATCTATGGGCTATGCAGTGTTGAAGAAAACCGAAAACGTTTGATAGTAATTATTTGACATCAATATTGCCCTTTCCGTCAAATCAAAAAACATAATATGCTAAATCTAATTACTACGTATTTCTTTAGTAACAGCATTAGATTTTTTATGTTATAAGTGTACATGACGGTCAGGATGCTCACCTGATGGTAAGTGATACGCCTAACCATGACAGCGGCATTGAATAGACTAACAACTAAAAGATAGTTATTATTCTCCATCAATACCTACCTAGACGACTTAGTATCGAGCCTACCACCTAGTAGTATTTGGTTCCCTCTTCTTCAAAGATAGCAAAGTACCTGTAACATTCCGATTTCTCGACGATATGGTACCTAAGGTGGACACCTAGACAGCAGACAATCAAGATATCCAGTATGTGATACTTTACTCTATTTGTATCAGATATTCCGATCCTCAGAGCGTCGGTGGCTCAGTAGTGTGGACTGTCGCCTTCCTACCGGGAGGGCTGAGGTTCAAATCCCGGCACATACAATGTATTTTCGAATTTTCGAAAAATATATGTACGTTATCCGACGCTCTAACGGTGAAGGAAAACATCGTGAGGAAACCTTCATGCACGCCTGCGAAGAGATTCGAAGGTTGTGTGTGAAGTCGTCCAATCTGCACTGGGCCCGCGTGGACGACTAAGGCTCAATCACCCTATACGGGTAGGCTCGTGCCCCTTAGTGGGGACGTTTAATGAGCTGATGATGATAATGATGATTCCGATCCTCATATCCATAAAGCTCCTAAAAATATGAGGCAGCATAATCATCAATAGCCTATAACAGCCCATAGTTCAGCACAGGCCTACCCGCACTGCATAGCTATGGGGAGATTGGGCTGTAACCCACCACGCTGGCCCAATGCGAACTGATGGGTGACTTTTTTCGAACTGCCTACTGCTGTTGTCCGCAGTAGCCTTTACAGCTTCACTGGGCAATTGGCGAGTGCAGATGGCTCTCAGCCTGCTATCCTAAGGTTGCAGCCGGGACCAGCGGCTTATCGTGCATTCCGACACATGGAATCATCTTTCTTCGCGTTATTTTAAAACGTAACGTCTTGATTGTAATATGGACACCACAGACATCAGAATATACATTAGACTGGACAAGCCGCCAAGTTTATAGGCAGTCCCAGTGTCGCAATTTATTTTCGGTTCTTACCTGTGAAAAGTTATTATATTTCTTGGTAAATTTACTGATTCATTGCGATGATGGCATGTTACAATTGCACAGGATGGCATTTTGGAAAAAAAACGGTTATTTCTTCTAATATTCGTGCGTCTTGACTTGTCTCATAGAGCGTAAACTGGTAGCCAGTGTATGCTCGTTGAGCTTACAGTTGTCGCACTTTAAACGCGGCTTGCCCCATCTCCTGTATTGGGAAATCTGTGATGGACACCCATATTACCTACACAGTTACTCGTACGACATCCTTCCGTCCTATTATAGTAGGCATTTTCAATATTCGGTATTGCCATAAGGTTAAGGTTCAAATTTGTCTTAACTAGCTGTCAAATGATTTGCGCGATATGAAATTGACCAAAAAGTTGTATTTCGGTCCAAGTGTACTTACGTTATAGCTGTTAATATATATATAACTAGATAAAATTGCACGAAGCTATGTTTTCTCGCGGGTTTCGAACCGCCGACCGGGTACGGTATCGCTGTGGCGTAGGCGTCTTACGCAGAGTTGCCACCCGTCATGATTTTGACGAGACAGTCCCCGATTTTGAAGGTATTGTTCTGGGTCCCGACGGCTTATCGATTTTGTCCCAATTTTTGACAATATAAGATAGGATCAATCAAATAACATAATAAAAAACAAACTTGATATAGAATTATTAAAATCGGCTAATAACAAAAAGGAAATGTATGGAAAATGAGTTTTATATAATAAATACAAAATAAAGTTTAATTTTCTTAGACTGTGTCACATACGTCATAATATGATTGCAACTAACTTCGGGTGTCGATTCCCGGTCGGTCGGTTTTAAATATATTTTACAATCAATAAGTTTCGCCTGAATTAACATTAGTATGTACCTTATTTCCTTTCTGAAAATAATACAGATGCTATGTATTCGCCAATTAGGTAAAGAAATTTAAAAAAAAAATGTATTCTCTATTGTATAGTAATATTAATTTATTTTTAGATTGATTTATTTTTAATACAAACAAAAAGATATAAACATATGAAAAATAAAAGCTATTTTAGAACTTTTAATTGTCCACAGAAGAGATCGAACTAGTAGCGCCACCTAGCGGTGTTCCAGTGATACTCGTAGCTAGGAATGGCGTGTGGCAGAGTTGCGTATTGCTTGCGTTACTGCTTGTTAAACGTTATCGCAGTTCATTGATAATTCTGTAGGTGGCGTGTATCAACCAAGGTTTAATGCTTTTAAGGTGTAATAAGGTTTCACTAGGAGGTAGACTCGGTGCCAGATATCATCCCCATGACATAGAAGTGTTTGGCTCTTCTGTGTTTCGGGATGAGGGCACTGTAGCTAGTAAAATTACCGGGTATAAGAGACCTTATATCTGTTGACTCGGGTGACGGGCGCAGTACTGTATTGATGGAGAATAATAACTGTTTATTAGTTGTTGGTCTCAATAAATGCCACTCTTTTATGGTCACGTGTATCACTTATCGTCAAGTGAGTGTCCTTACCAACTTGTACATTGTACATTAACAAAAAATTAGTGCTCTAAAGAGCTGGATCTATACGAGATGACTCTAGGACACATTTTTATAATTGGTTGTTAAAACTTTATCAGTAAGGAAGTATTTAATATATGTATGCTGGTTACAGACTTTCTTCTAAATCTATCCCTACACCAGAGTTGCCACCCGTCCCGATTTTGCCGGGACAGTCCCGATTTCCAAGGCATTGTCCCGGGTCCCGGGCGGCATATCGATTTTGTCCCGATTTTTTTAATATGCGATAGGATCAATCAAATAACATCGTATATAACTTTTTACATCACCGTTATAGCGTCGGATAACGTAAATCTAATCATGAAAATTCGGAAAGATATTGGTACGTGGCGGAATTCAAACCTGCACCCTCCAGATCGGAAGGCGACAGTCCATACCAATGAGCCTCCGACGCCTATTTACATAAATATCAAACTTCTGTAAAATGGAATCCATGTTTTAGGAGTATTTACCTGAAACAAACCTACACTCCGCGTGGAGCGTCGGTGGCTCAATGGTGTGGACTGTTGCCTTCCTACCAGGAGGACTGGGGTTCAAATCCCGTCACGTAAGTACTAATATGTTTTCGAATTATCGAAAATATATGTATGTTATCCGACGCTCTTACGGTGAAGGAAACATCGTGAGGAAACCTGCGCAGGCCTGCAAAGAAATTCAAAGGTTGTGCGTGAAGTCGGCCAACACGCACTGGACCCGCATGGACGGCTAAGGCCTATACACCCTACACGGATAGGCTTGTGATCGGCCCCTTGGTGAGGACGTTTAATGAGCTGATGATGATGATGATGATGATGAAACCTACACTACACCTATCGTTACCTTCGCTTCTACGGTGCAAGTAGTATATTTTTGTCTTCTTTACATCTATTATTATTCTGCTATTGCAACGAATACTCTAACTACAGCCCCGTGCAGTGGCGTGCACTCCATATATGCAAATAAGCAGTGCATACCCTGTGCGTTCAGACAACCCGAAAAATCCCCAACATATTAAATGATTCCCACTTATTCGCCCATTTTCCTTTACAAATTTGAAAAAGGCGATCTGCTGTCATCAACAGCACTGTATTTGACAAAAAATGTAAATTATTTATTGTTTTTGCATTTAGTCTCACTCACTTTGCATACCCTACTCGTAATCTCTGTGCACGCCACTGAACCCGTTGTTTCATGGTCGCAGCGTTGAGTTTAGGTCGCTTCGTGTCGGGCATGTGGGTTCGATCCCACGGGGATACAGCATAGCCTTAAGATCATTGCAGGCTTAAACACATCATCATCATCAAAGCTTTATATGTCCACTGCCGAACGAAGGCCTCCCCTAATGATTTCCACGCGGGTCGATCCCTAGCAAATGACATTCATCTGCTTCCCGCCACCTAAACCAGGCCGTCCATCTGGTTGGGGCGGCCTACGTTGACCACGCGGGCTCAGTGCGGATTGGCTGACTTCACGCACAACCTTGAATATCTTCGCAAGCGTGCGCAGATTTCCTCGCGATGTTTTCCTTCACCGTAATAACGGACATCGGATAACGTACGTATAATTTCGAAAATTTTCAAAGACATTGGTACCTTTTGATAAAGGTCTAATGATTTCCACGTGGACCGATCCTTGCAGTTGACATCCATCCATCCGTCCACGTGGAAATCATTAGGGGAGCCTTCGTTCAGCAGTGGACATAATTGGCTGAATGAATGATGATGATGATGATAAAGGTCTACTGAAAACTCCTCGATGGTATATGTCTCCCTTATATGGATATATATCCCACAGTAAAAAAAAAATTGACATTTATCTATACTAATATATAAAGCTGAAGAGTTTGTTTGTTTGAACGCGCTAATCTCAGGAACTACTGTTCGTTTGAAATTCTTTCAGTGTTAGATAGCTTATTATCGAGGAAGGTTATAGGCTATATATCATCACCTACGAGTAATAGAAGCGGAGCAACAATAGAATGTTTCAAAATGGGGTATTTTTTCATACTTGGAGCTTCCGCTGCGTACGCTGAGTAAACGGTTTAAGTTTCACAAAAGTCATGTATGAGAGTATTGTTCTCCTTTTAAAGGTCTACAAAAAAATCCGCGACAGCATATGTCTATCTTTTCAGGTTAGCTCATATAACATATTTTTTGCTAAAAAAAATCTAAATTGACCCCGAAACCTTAAAGTTGGAGGGAGGAGAAATCCTATGTATAGTGATAAATGAAAGTACCGTGTTATCCCGAATTTAATGCGAGCGAAGCCGCGGGCAAAAGCTAGTATGTAATATAATTCAACAAAGAATGACTAATTTTTGAAGAGAATTTTATCTATACAGCACAACGTTCACAGTTTTTCTGTTGTGTATTAAGTATCATTACACCCGTGCGAATCCGTGTTGGGTCGCTAGTAAACAATAAAGTAATTAGATGCAATATGGATTGCTCAATCACAAAGAAACGTCAACCAAAAAGAGTCCGAGCCGCACTACACATTATACGTATGTAATATTCATAACATCAATGCATTTATTTAAATTTTGACCTTATGGCGTCACTGACAGGGTACAAAATCAAAAAACCACGAGCACACTACTACGTCATTATGACAAGTGAATCTTAATGGAAATTCGTTAATTATTGTTTATCTAAGTAGTCAACCAATCTTTTTGTTAAGATAAAAAATCTTAGTAGGTGCTTTACGAATATAAATTATATTTCACTCGTATACCCACCATGAAGAATGTGACGTTGTTTAAATGTGGCGCCCAACGTGGTATTGCGCAATACAATGTTCCAATCGATAAAGTTATGATTACTCATCTCGAGTCACGTTCGCTATGAGTAAACCAAAGGAAAATATCATATTTCATGAGCAAACAACAACAGATGACGCAGTGCTATATTAAGATGAAAACATACCATGTGAAAATTTACCACATATGAAGGAGTTTCTGTTTGCTGGGGAAATTTTAAGAATGGATCTTTTTCTGTTAAATCTGCAATTGATTTTACAGTTAGTACACAAATTAATTATTTTTTTTTTGTGTAGGGTAATTTTTAATGTGGGGGGGGAGGGAATCCTATGTATAACTATACTTATATTTTTTCGGAATGGACCCCAAAACCTTTAAAGGGGGGGGGGGGGGGGTGTTCATAGTTTACAAGGAAGAAAGCTAAAATGAAGTATGAGGACAATTGTCACAATCAATCAATCTTGCATATTATTTTTCTGAAATCAGTCCCAAAATTCTTGACCAGGAAAGTGGTATCGTGTTGTCCCAAATTTAACGCGAGCGAAGCCGCGGGCAAAAGCTAGCACATTTATAAATATCAATAACAGCCATGGACTGTACACTGCTACATTAACCCATTGAACGCCGGGAATCCAGACACAATAGAAAATCTATTGTGTCTGGCGCTTTATGGCGTCATTTTTAATTATTGCGATAATTTTTCCTACGCTATTACTGACAAATTATCGCGTTAAGTGGTGGCTACACATGAAATGTATGCCCATTATCGCGATAATTAATGGCATTTCTAATTTATTAGTGTGGCGCCAGCATCCGTGTAGATGATCCATCAGATGGTACGTAACATCGCAGCTACACTCGTTACTTGAAAGAAGTGCGTGCGTTATAATTAAGAGTGAATAGGCTATCAAGACAGACATGATCCATTTTCGGCCGCATCATCACGTACCATCATGTGAGGTGATGGATAGAAGATAATAAAAAGGAGAGAGCACTGTTCAAGTGTAAAGTCCATGCCGCATAAAAAAGCGCTGGCAAAAAAGTGGAGGGGGTAACTTTGCCCGTTGTGCCCCATGCGCAGTTCCCCCTCCACTTTTCCCTAGCGCTCTTTTTACGTGACGCGGACTACAGCCACGTCAGCAACGCGACTGGGCGAGGTCTTTAATCCTACTAATTTACTTAGTATTAGAGCGTTGGTGGCTCATTGGTGTGGACTGTTGCCTTTTTATAGAAGCATGTTCAAAAACAGCCACGTACCAGTGTCTTATAGAAATAAAATGTACGTTAATCTGACGCTCTTAAGGTGAAGGAAAACATCGTGAGGAAACTTACGCACGCCTACGAAGAAACTCAAATTTTGTGCGTCGGCCAATCCGCACCGTAAGTAACTATAAGAGTAGAAGATGACTTGACATTACTACATACATAAACACGACGATAAACATACTTAGTATATATACTTATTTTTGTAAATACAAACATATTATACCTACATACAGACCAATACGAACAGACATGTTCATACAAACAAATGTTTGTACTGCCTGGGATCGAACCTGGAACCTGGCAACAGCCTTTACACCAGATGGATCGTCGAAAATCAGTATAGTAGAATGAATTGTTTTTTGGTGTTACCAATCAAAATCCTACCAAAAAACATTCCGCAAATATTAAAATTAGTGCATTTTAAAATTTGCGGAATTGGAGGCCAAGGCGTAGTGTTTCGGAGCGCGTGGGCGCACCGCCCGGAGAGGGCAGGCGCGCGCAGCCTTGAGGCAGCGGTGAGGCTTTAGCTATCTTATTATACTTATAACAACACGTGGGGTGCTCGCCATCGCTAAAACCCTGACGGAAATCCAGCGCTAGCGCAGTCGAATCTGTTGCGTCAGCAATTATAAGCTTCACTTCGGTTTTTTGCCATTTTTAAACTGCTTTTGCTTCTTGAATAATTATTTACAATATTAATAATATTATTTTTTTGCTTTTTAAACAAGTTCTAAACTGATAGAAATTCGCTTCCGTTTTAATTTATTTACCTAAGTACTTGTCTTTGTTACTGTGCTATTTGTCTGTATGTTGTAATGATTTTGTATTTAATATTACTGCAATATATATATATATTTTTAAATAAGATGTCGTTTAAAATACCTATTATACCTGATATTTTATAGGGAAATCGACTTTTAATACTGATTGGAATTCTTCACTTTTCTTTCGAGTGACAAACTTTGAAATATGATTACGCCTATATAAATTAACTTTGTGGGGTAAAATAAATAAGAGGCTGGCACATATTCCCGGGTCCACATGCGAGGTAATATTTCAGGTGCCAATGTATTGATTACATCCCATCAACCGGGCAAATAGCGCTTGCGCGAATAGGTCCCAGCCCAGAAGTCTAGATTGATTTGCGTCCGAGAGCTAGCTCACTTACCTGGGAGAGCTCGTCCTTGCTGGTCAAGCTCTCTTCGACATTTTAATTTGTGTGTTGATTGAAAGTCAGAGATACAAATAAGGAAGCAAGTGTTAGGGAGTGCGCAATGGAAGGCAAGAATTCCAGCAAAACACCCCAAAAGTCTATATTCGGCGGTTACCGCAAAAATGTGATACGCCGTGTGTGCACAGGTATGATTTTTATTCCTTTTGCTCTGCTTTAACATCTCGAAAGCGCGCGGTGCAGCACAGCGAGCGTTCCAGAAGATTTCCGATAAGGTAGGTTGCCATGATTTTAGTATATAGGTCATTTACTCATTATATACTATGGGTGGCGGCCATCATCAGAGGTGAACGTGATGATGATGGAGTGATACACCAACAAGATGCTGACATCTCACAGCAGCTGACTGCGTTCTGCGATAAATTTTCAAATTGATCATAAATTCAAATAAAAAAACGCATGCGCATCCTAATCAATAATTCAAACAAGGATTGGACTAATAAATACATTATGTGTAGGTTTTGAATCGTACGATGTTTATAAACAATTTAAATTAAAACGTTTTGCAAATAACAATGATTATGAGTTTATGACTGATAAAATTGTATTTTTAAATTTTATATCGCGATTAACGTTTTATAAATAATATCATCTAAACAACATTTTTTTATTGACAAATTATTGTAACGTTAAAAAAAGATTCTACGTAATTAAATAAAAACCATGAGTGTCGTCATTTCAATATGGTGCAAATATTGACCGCGCATGCGCCCACTCTTTAGATACATGCGCAATGCCGCTTTATCAAAAGAAAATAAAAGACTAGACCTCTATAAAATCGTATTGTTCGCGAATCCCATATTCTTTTTCTGTTTCTAGTAATCTAACGTTTAAAATATGCAATTTTTGACTGGTTGTTCATTATTTCTAATTCCTACCGGTTCCCTATGTTTTTTGTTCGGTCGAGCTCAATGGGGGATAAGCGCATGCGCGATTTGAAGAGACTACAAAATGGCCGAAGTTTTTTTAAGGGTATGTCACCTATTATTTATATTTTTTCTGAACATACTTTATAAACTAATACTTTGTTTCAGTAAAATTTGCTATATTAAATAATAAATGCAATCTTATGGAAATACAAACGTGTTTTATTTATGAATCTTCTTTAATTCTAAGCATATGTGTACTTATACTCGTAGATAGGTATATCATTATGTGTATAGAATGACAATAATTCCTGTAAATACATTAGGAACGTTATAAATGAACACCATGTACTAAAAATAAAACATTGTAAAGAATATTTTTTAATAAAAAAACATCCATATTTCAGAGTTCATAAAATCAACTAACCTGGCAACTAAGAATATGATAACAATATTAAGGTACCTACACAATACATTTTTAGTATGCTATCCACACCATATTTCAAGTTTACTACATTTCAAGAAGCTTTAAATTTGGCGTCGACTCATTTTTTTAAGAAATACCTAAATCGTGCGTCTATTTATGCACATAGCAGCTTCAATTTAAAGCAAACCATGCTAAGCAAATTGCATATTTATTAAAGACATTATTCAAAATCGCTTCTGCCAACCTATTTATTCACACATATAATTGCATATTTTAAAGCTAATAAATGCGGTATTATCAACTACGCAGTTACATAATTCACTATTTTGTTTGCTTCGTTTTGCCACAATTGAAGGGGGTGTTCCCATATGGCAGTAATAACACCTCTTCGGGTCCATTAAATGTAAGATTTGAACTGTGGCATTTGCAGACTTGAGAATTGTTGTTGGCGAGCGGTCTACATTTAGGCGAGCATACGGGTTCCGGAAGAATGGATTCGCTCTGGACTTACAGAAATGGCTTTTTGCCAAAGAGCTGGTACGGACGGGAATGAATGAGGTGCGCGTGTAGTGTCGCTAGCGTAAAACTTTAGCTAGGTGCGAATTATTAGAATTGCGAGTGTACGATTGGTGATTTTATTAAAGGGTGCTTAGAGCAGCATTCCGGTTGAACCTGCATCAATCAGTAGCGGTAAGAACAATATGTGCTAGTTAGCTTGCGTACTGCTTTCTGCGACTACAGACTTTAATATTTGTTGGATGCAAATGTTTGAGAATTAAGAACTCATTTCACCTGTGTTTTTTGTAAACAAATACAGACTTACAAAACTTGTTTAAGATGCACGTTACAAAAAAGTATCTCATCTCAATCGCTCAACAGATATTAAATTCTGAACGGTATTGTTTGAAATCAACATGAACAATATTTGTACAGGTATGTCTTATATAAATAATATAGGTACTAGTGTATTAATGTAGCCCTTAGTATTTAAAAGCGACTTTACAATTGTAAATAAAGCAACGCGTCATTTGTTCTTTTCTATTTTTTTTATAGTAAATTGTCAATAAAAAGTTTAACAACCCAATCCATGATATCATACCACCCAGTATTTTAAACACCACTACATGCAAATTCAATAAACATCAATACATCTACTTAACAGAAAAAAAATAACGCCATCCTATGCGACACCAACTTAACAACCACGCAAAATTATTGAATTTTATTAAATATTTTTCTTGGAAAAACCAGTTATGTTCTTATCCTTACTTTTTGCAAGACTGGAGGCCCCCTTTCCCCTCCCCATATTTCCTTCTTATGGTTAGAAACGTAAACTCATGGATTCTTCCTTCCGGATAAGAGTGTCTCCTTGCATCCGGTGTATCCTCTACTCGTTTGCGAATATATCAAATTAAAATTCTTCGCCTATTTTTAAATTATATTTTGTTTAGCTTGTTTATCAAAGCCGGGGTTCCAGACACAATAGAAAACCTATTGTGTCTGTTGAATATATACAACTACGGCAGTTATAGGGTTAAAGACGTGTAATTGTACGAAAGCTCTCAATGTACGTCAGTACAGGCATGGGTCCCGACATTTAACCCCAGTGCGCGTAAAAATAATTCAATTTTTGTAGCATTGCAGCAAACTCCGCCAACACATACATCAGTTGCATTTAACCAAGTAGAATTTTATTCACTGAGTACTTTAATACGGCTTCTGATAGAAGATTACGATTGTTTTTATGTTGCATGTTATACTTATTTTTTATCACTGATACGTTAATCCGGATCACTATTAGTTTTTAGCGTAGGTCTTTGAAACGTAACAAATTACTAGTTAAATTATTTAATAGGTGCACACCATAATTATGTAGGTATATGAATACGCGTCCCATGTAAAGTTAGTTTTAGTGATATCACTTTAATAACATTATTGATCCTACCAATAAAATATATGTTTCAGGTATGGATAAATCCCTGTATACGATTGCAAAAAATCCTACAAAGAAAGAATGCGAAAAGAAACGCAAATGCGAAGAATTCGTTTATAATATTTTGTGCGAAAGCGGGTATAATCAAACGTTCCAAGACGTTGTAAAAATGGAGCCTAAAATGTTATTACATCCGGATATCGCCCATCTGGACAAATTGTTTTACGTCCGCGAATCTGATAATCTGGGTTATCCTGAAATCAGCTATGAGCAAGTGAAATTATGGTAAAAAAAGTAAAATTTTAATAGATTTAATTTCTTAGATATTTTTCTTGCTTACCATCATTTAATTTTGCAGCGAAAAAATGCAACAGAAGATGTATGCATATACATTAGATGAGTTGAATCATGCTATCGTAGCCAAAACAGTGGTGGTGTACTTTCCTGTTGACATCAAGCTCACCGATAAACATCTAGCGCACATGGATAAATCTGGCTACCTTGGTAACGATGTGATCTGGCCTTATTATTGTAAGGACGACTTCTACTTTGGGTCGTTCCTTTGCGTCATCAAGCGCATCGATAGCCATTTCTACGAATTCAAGGTTTGTTATATTTAAGTTTTGAGGACATAAATAAATAAATAAAATAAAATAAATGAATATCCACTGACATTCACACAGCGCCATCTAGCCCCATGTTAAGCGTGAAGCCTTTATTATGGGTACTAAACAACGGATAAACATATTCATTTTTTTTTTGTACATACATACATATTATACATAGAAAACCCCAGACCATTACAAAAGGACATGTTCATGCATACAAATGCTTGTACTGCCTGGGGATCGAACCTGGAACCTTGGTATTGCAGTCGACCTCTCAACCGCAACACCAAATGGGTCGTCAATTACAAAGTAAGTCAAATTGGATCGGACATTAATTTGACTAATTGAATAATGACACCATTACGACACTTTTCAATACAACTGTAAATTCGGTACCCCAGCACAACTCTAATTTTAATGGTAGACAATAGTAATTATAAAGTATAATCTACTGTCTAATAGAATTACCAATCCTACCATAAAACAAAACGAATGACTGTAAAAATTTTCTATTTAGAAACAATTACGATCCTGCTAGTGCGTCCTGAAATTATCAGAATTAGGGTCCTGCTCTAAAAAGATGCCATTTTACGATTTGAAATAGATAGTAAAGTCTATCTTTTTCAAATTGTAAAATACATACGAAGATAAGATTTGAACTACGACAGCCCACTATTCCGCTGACAAGTCTTTGCAATCGGCAAATCGGCTTTTGTGGACAATGGACACTACCTTTATTTCTACGAGAGAAGGTCTGTAACAAAATATGTAGCGCAGCACGGTAGCAGTGCTATATCATTATACTAATCTGTTACTGCTAACAGTAGACCAACGTAAGATTTTAAAATATACTGGGTGCAGGTTTCCCTTCCCCTTCCCATAAATCCCTTTTCTTCTTCCCCTTTTTACAGCAGTCAACACACGTGTTCATCATCATCATCATCATTACAGCCTAATTATGTCCACTGCTGAACGAAGGCCCCCAAATGATTTCCACGCGACCGATCCCTTGCAGTTGACATCCATCTGCTACCCGCCACCTTAACCAGATCATCCGTCCATCTGGTTAGGGGTCGGCCTACGCTTCGCTTTCCGTTACGTGGACGCCAACTCGAGAACCTTTCCGCCCCATCGGCCATCGGTTCTACGCACTATGTGCCTGCCCACTGCCACTTCAACTTGCTAATCCTCTGGGCTATGTCGGTCACCCTAGTTCTCCTACGGATATCCTCGTTTCGGATTTTATCGCGTAGGGTGACACCTAACATAGCCCTCTCCATAGCACGCTGAGCAACCTTGAGTCTATTCAAGATGCCCTTGGTGAGCGACCACCAACACACGTGTTGCTCCTTTAGAATTGTGAGTATCCATGGGGAGTGGGTGAGTGTACAGCAATATCGCAAACCATCCGGTGAATCCGATTATCTTTTGCCTACCAATAATAACAAAAAAATCTTACCAAAATATGTAACTCGCAACCTCAATACAGTGCCGAATATTATGCCTCAGCATTTTTTGGTCACTCAAGAGCATAAAAGTGAAATACCTGCAACTACAAGTGACAGCGATACAGCGTATATAAAGGTACAAATCGTCGCGGGTTGAAGAAGTTAAGTGACCATATGCAGTGTTGATTAGTGGATATCGCGTGTGCGTTCATTGAATTATTAGTGCAAGTTATGAGTGATGTGTAGTTTTTGGTGATTTGTTGATAGATAACGTTGTTATTTTTCGTATTTGGCATTAATTTATCAGAATCCCAAGCTTGTAATTAATTGCGTTTTACTTGCGAGCGATACAACGATCTCTACATAACAGTCGTGTTTTAAACAAGTAGAGTGATAGTGTGAAGTGTATCGGGGATAGAGTATCGTGCGTTAATATTTTAATAAGCTTATGTTTTAAGTGTTGTGTATTTTCTGGTGTTTTGCGATTAAAGTGCGTTACGTGTGTTTTGTCGTATTTGGCTTCATTTTCCGGAACGCCCTGTCTAAGTTTTTAACTAAACTAATATTTTAAAGAACTGGCAACGCATTTCTAGGACCGCTGGTTTGCAAATGTTTGTAGACGCGGTATAAATTTACCATCAGGTGAACGTATTCTCGTTTGTCTTCAGTCCTATAAAAATATCGATTGAACTCTGGTTCCAGACTTCATATAACTTTTTCATAGCATTTATTAAATCCGGTAGACTAGGCTTTCCAAATAAGGAGTTATACTTTTGCCACTCAGGTGCTTCTGTGCGTGTTGACTGATTAAAGTATATGTCGTTGTTTAACAGGTCGCACCACACGTAATTTGGACGGCTGAAATGAAATGACAAGTTGTCCTTACATATCTAAAAGTTTAATGGCTAACGTGGGTTACTTTCAACAATGAGTAAAGAGTATGGATTCGTGATATGCTCACAAAACAATCGAAAACAGAGTTTCGAATGCAGTGACAGCTCACATACTCATATTTCGAATTTTGAACACATTTACCTAAACAAAAGAGAACAAACTGTACTCCTTCGGCGGTTCGTTTTTGAGGCACGGATAGCGTATCTTCCTTTATATACAAATATCATTGCTTTTCAACCATTAATAGGTTCAAAATGAGCTCAGTCAATGTCAGATCACGCAGAGATAAACTTAATCCGCCTTATTCCAAAGTGGACTAAATGTAGTACTGGGATTAAACTTGGTTTAAGCCATGGACTAAAAAAATCCTTATTACAAAATGAGGTTTAACGCTTAGGTTCGGACTATCTGTGGTGCTAAATTTAAACCCGTGTGACACCTAGTTTAACAGTGGACTAACTTTGTTTTGAGGTTATACTTAGATTTTTTGTAACATTGTATTTAGTTTACGATCATCAATTATGTCGATTTAATGGTTTTTAAGATTAAGGTATATAAGAGACCTCTCGGCGTATTGAATTTGAATTACGTGCAGCGCCATATTAAAGAATTACGAAACGTTTTGCCAAAACAATTGTTGATGTTTTACATGACCATTTCACCAAAGACTCCCATGAATGGCCTTTGATACCCAAATGGGCTCGCCATAAAGTAATTGAATACATGTCAGTTTATCTAGAAATTTAAATATTTGCTTAATTTTCATTAGATTCATGATGATGCAGCCGATATAGGTACATGGCGTGCTTTTATAGTACAACTGATCAGTAAGATATGGAAATAGTGGCAAAAAACGTGTCACTTTAAATGGACAGAAAGGAACTGAAAAAAAAACAAGAAAATACAACGGTATTGTATTTTTAAAAATGTAAATGGTGCAATTAACTGTGCTCATATCGGAGATGAAAATGTATGCTGATGGTAGTCTGATATTTAATAAAAGAAAAGGATATTACATGAGACTTGTTTATTTTTTCTCTTGCTGATACATCAATATTTATAAATAACAAAACATTTTTATTCCAACATTTTATTTAATAATCTTTTTTGTCACATTATAACATTTATAACAATACTATTTCTAATTAAAATTAAATCAATTTTAACATTTAACATCAGTTCCACTCCACTTCCACCATTTCAAGCTGCCTTTTCTTGAACTCATTACTGAAAAAAAATGTGATTTTAAAAACAATAGTGATATAAGTATGTAAAGTTGGTATGGGGCAAGAAAGTATGATTTTTTAAGAATGCTTGTCAAAGTTATTAGATAATTTCTATATACATATAAACAATTGTATTGTTTATTATCATTTTAATTTTGGGTCTCTCTGTACCCCTACTATATTTGTGTTACATAAAATATAATATTTCATCCCAAGTTTTTACTTTCATTTTATTTGACTATTCACCTTGCTTTTTATATCCAGTTGATACTGGAATTAACTCATTTAACAAATGTATTCCTTAGTTCCTTCATAATGGCCAGTCTACAAACATATGTTTTGCTTTAGCCACCATGATAAGTGGAATCTACAATTAAAGATAATTTACGTTTATTACATGTTTCAAATCTGTTATATTAAATATGTTTGAATTCTATACTTTAATATTTAATACAAGATCCAATTCGAGTTTACTACATTATGTAAAAAAAATCAAGACTTGAGTCAATGTACATTTACTATTGTGAAATATATTGAACTTCAATTGCATTTAAATTATAAAGAAATCATATGTTTCACTACCTGATAGGTAAAAGCAATAAGTATATATAAAACTTACTTGATTGATATATTCTTCCACTCTTCAGTTTTTAATACAATTATGTAATTTTTTTGTGATTGTTTATCAAAATTGCAGTGAAATGGAACTTTGCATCGCTTGTAGTTACACAATATTTTACTGCTGTTTCTCAATGATGAAATATAGAGAATATCATTGCTTTTTCTTTAGACCTCGAATTTTCATCTTACTTTTTTTCTGCTGTTTCCGACTTATTTTCACAATTTTAACCCACGACTTCTCATACAGAGTCACAAAATAGTAATACTTCGAGTCAGTACAACATTATTAACACAATATAACAATAATTCCTTTATTTATTTGCATGGTATTTTATAGGAACAATAGAGCTCTTTCTTGACAGTCAATTACTTTTCAAATTACGCGCTAACTACGCTCCGTGTCATAGGAATCAATAAAAATATATCATTATTTTAAACAAAACTATAACTTGTTTGACGGATTGGAACTTAAAAGAAGAAATATTGCTTTAAAATTTGTTGTATTATTTTTAAATATTATTTATAGCCTCAAAAGTACAATTGCAACGTTAAGAGAAACGGAATGTCGTACTGAACGAAGTCATTATAAAAGAATGAACGAAAACTTAGAACAGGGACTATCTTTGGTTTACCTAGTCAATGATTGGTCTACGTTTTGTAATAAGATCACATTTTAAGCCTGGTATTAACTTTAATACCGTAACAATACAAGATCAGTTAGTCCAGGTTTAAACCAGTTCTAAATCACTTTTTTGTAATAAGCCGAATATGTCCTATTCACAACAAGAGTTTCAGTTAACTTTTTTGGCACTAGCTAACAATGATGAGAAAAGAAATGTAAATGAATAATTCAGTCGTTTGCAACGACTACTTAAGTGGGTGTCCATGCAGTAGCAGTCTTTAACTATGGCAACACTACATTCATGTTTTCATTGATTTAAGATTATAATTGTATAGTATAAATTGAAAATTAACATATTTCACGTATTTCAAATACTAGTGTGACATAAAAACTGAACCCCCCGTTCATAAAAAAAAAATACATTTGATTAACCTATTACTTATATAAAAATTTACGATACAATTTTCAGGTTCTCCTCTTGATAAATAAACCGACGATATGTGCCATTGGAACCAGTAATCAATGCCATGAAATACCTTGATACTGGCATTGCAGCTGATTCAAATATACCTGTCAAGATGGCTGACAACATTGTCGTTGTGCCGCGCAAAATTCTTCGCCAGAGCACATAATGTGAGTAATGGTTTATTTCCTTTATTACATAAGAGTGATTTTTATTTTTAATTTGCAAAAACATTGTACAACTTTTAAAATGTATCGATTATTAGCAAATATTTAGATTCAGCAGAACATACAAACAGAGTCTGCAATCGATTAATGTTTCCTATATGTAACAGCATTTATGCATTTTTTGCACTAAAGCCTTTTAAATTGAGCTATATAATGATAATCAAATTTGGAAGCAAGAATACAGTATTACATGAGTATAAACCAAATCGTAATGTACGCATGCTCGGTATACAATCGTGAACACTTTAGTTAACAATTTAAATTATATTCTACTAAATCTGGTAAGTAATGTTCTTCGCAACTATCTTTGACGAGCCATGTGGGTAACGGTTGAGACGTCGACTACTACACTAAGGCTTCCGGATTCGATCCCCGGGCATTAAAAACATTTGTGTGCATGAACATGTCTGTTTGTAATGGTCTTGGTATGTATAATGTGTATGCATAAACAGACAGGCAGACATTTTTTTTAAATGGCGTTTTATTGTATGTACCGTGTATATTCGCATGCATGTAGTAAAAATGGTTATTTTAATATTATAAACAGCCACTTTCAAATTTATATGTAATAGATAATTCTCCCTATTACAGATCCGGGCCGTACGTCAGCATGTTTTTTCGCAGCTGCCACGAAAATCCGAAACCCATGATAAAGAGACCCAATAAGATAACCAAACCTCAAAAACCGAACCGCATGCCTATGTCCATTTTGAAGAAGTTATCCATGATTATTGAGGATCATAAGAGGCCGCATAACGCTCCTTGCAAACGTCAACAATTAATGTATATACGCTTTATGGGGCATCTAGCATCTTTCGCCACAGCCACTACTTGTCTGGCATCTTCGGCTACAATCCTTTCGAAGTACCCGACGTAAGTTCTCTACAATTTGCTTATTTGGCTACCCATGTAGATTAGTTGTTGTAGTGCTTTAATGTCGGTGAATAATAATTAATAACAAACTAAAAAAGAACTAAACATTACTTTTAGAGCGTCGGTGGCTCAATGGTGTGGACTGTCGCCTTCCCACCGGGAGGGCTGAGCTTCAAATCCCGATATGTACCAATGTGTTTTCGAATTTTCGAAAATTAATGTACATTACCGACGCTCTTACGGTGAAGGAAAACATCGTGAGGAAACCTTCATACACGCCTGCGAAGAGATTCGAAGGTTGTGTGTGAAGTCGTCCAATCTGCACTGGGCTCGCGTGGGCGACTAAGGCCTAATCACCCTATACGGTAGCTCGTGCCCCTCGATGGGGACGTTTAATGAGCTGATGATAATGAAACATTACTAAAATTCACACTGTATAATAAGATGGCACTAATTGACTACTTATGGGAACCAAATAGAAGAATTGGGCAGAAATTATTGTTCATAATTTCAATGATAAATACGTCTAGTGACCGGCCATCCTGATGCTAACAGATTGAGGCACTATGATCGATACCCTTGACAGAGCTCTTAAAATTAACATGGACAAGACGAAAGTCATGTCTGATTCCATATTGTTACTATACCGATATCAGTTGGAAGTTCTGTTGTCGAAGTTTTAGACGAATTTAAGTATCTGGGACATGTAGTGAAAACCATTAGGGGAAGCCTTCGTTCAGCATTGGACATTTTTGGATGTAATCAATAATATTCTGTATATATAAAGGTAGATACGCCACCCGTGCCTCAAAAACGAACCGCCGAAGAAAGAATACAAGAGTACTCTTTTGTTTAGGTAAATGTGTTCGAAATTCGAAATATGTGTATGTGCTGTCACTGCATTCGGAACACTTTGTCGATTGTTTTGTGAGCATATCACGAATCCATACTTTTTTACATCATTGGGTGTAATGATGACGATGGCCAAAATAACACTCCATGAGTAAATCACGCATTCTAATGGTCCAGCTATTACTTAACTTCCAGGCTGAGGAGTTCAAGTCACGGATTCAAATAGCAATCGTTAACCGCAACTCGGCTCATCTCCCAGATGTCAACGGTCTGCCAATGTTGGAATATATCATCATGTGCCAGCACGAGATCGCTGAATTTTTGGAGGAAGATGCCAACGACGATCGCTGCTATGGCTAAACAGATAACATGGAAACAGTCGCCATAATTGTATCGCTCCCTTTACATTTTCCACCTTTTAGGACGACACGAATATAATTAGGCAACTAAAATTGAACACTAGATTTATTATTTTCTAGGTAGATTAATTTTAAATGATCGTCCAGAATGTGATAATGGTGCACAGGTCTAATATTAACGACCTAAAGAGAAGAGCTTTTTCAAAGTGATGGTATTATGTAGGAAATTTATGAGTTTCGTTAATCCCTTTGTCACGATAGAAATGGCGACATTGTAATTGATGGGTCCACGAAACACAAAAGTTTTTACTGGCCCAAAGTATTATGAGTAAAACACTTGACACCATCAGTAGGGATGAGCTCCCAAGCTCTCTAGATGGTTTAGTAGCTATAAATATATGTGCCGATAACGACGCACCAATATTTAACCAATCTATTGATGTTCAATGTGTAGTATTATGATCTAGATGCAATTGAACCGAATACCACAACATTCGTTGTTGTGAAGGAACGTCAAGAGTTCGTCATGTAGTATATCCTCGATCGACATCTTTGAATAAATCAGTTGTCGAAGCACAACGCTCTTTTTGCTTTCTCTCTAGCATCATTCAGATCAAGCGGCACAATTCGTGAAGAAGCAACTATAAAATACAGTAAAAATGCTTAATGTCGCGTCGCGATTTCCGCTGTCAGTTGAACTCTGCGTTTTGTGTAATATGTGTGCGCCTGTGGTATACGGTTCACGGATATTCGATGCCATGCTTCTACAAAAGACATAGGTAATCCTAGTGCGTCTAGATCGAATTTTTGTTCCGATTCTTCAAATGCTTTATCATTATAATTGTCTCAATAGTAGTATTCGTAATGTTCTTGTCATACAGTAAACTAATGAGATATTATAATGGTAGTGTTATTGAGGAATTGCGGCTCAAGAGTGTTGCGCTGATAAATGCAATCAAAATTATTTTCGAAACGCTATTTGTGCGTTACTTCATATATTATTGGTATACTTATGAAAGGCAAAATCATCGCAGCACTTCTATTTATGTCATATTTAAAATCAAGTAGCGCGACAACGCATTCAATGTTTTAGAATAAGGATCGTGTATTACTGTCTACCTCTTTTTATGTTTTGCCTCTACAGTTAACCTAAACGATCTTACACTGAAAACGATCTCACACAAATGTTTATTTGTAATCTTGAACTGACTCAACATTATTTTAACCATTTTTTAGAAAAAGAATACTATTTTTGTGACGATTTCGTCATTTTTGGTCTCCCTGTCAAGTCTGATCTATTAAGTACTACGAGTATACATATTTGATGTTAAAATATAATGTTGTACAACAAATAATAAGTCTGATGGACAATACACCGTTTGTTTATTTTCATACGACCACATGTTATACATATCTGCCCAAAAGGAGACCAAATTTGTACTGCATTCTGTGAACGTAAATCTCCCCGGGTTCAGCACTGCGTTGGGGAAGTTTTCTGAAATCAAGGAAACCTTTTGTTAGTACGTTATTTTATTTAAATATTTTATGACCAAATAAATATCCACTAGTCTTCAAGAATCATAATGTTAACTTTTGACATCAAAATAATTCATTCAGCCAGCATTTTCACCGCCTGTCTAACCTTAGCATGCTAAGGCGGCTGAACAAAGAGAATGAGTATCACCAAAACACTGCAATAACATTTTATCAAATCGCACAAGTGCTGGTTAGTAAAAAACAAAACATTGACAGCATTTGATTATGACTGTACAAGTAGACAGCTATATCGAATCATGCAAATAAAAACATTCTTATTTGTAAACGAAGTAACCCTCCCAAAATGTTGTTAGTAAGTATTTCTCGATGCAAGAAAATATTGTCGAGAATGCAAAATTACCCAAGATTATAACACCTCAACTGTGGCAGTGGGCTGGTCACGTATGTCGCAGAACGGATGGCCGTTGGAGCAGACGAGTTCTGGAGTGGAGACCGTGTCTTGGCAAGCGTAGCGTAGAACGCCCTTCGGTCCGATGGACCGACGACTTGCGAAAGGTCGCTGGTGGAAGCTGGATGAGAAAAGCGGAGGACCGGGATGTCTGGCGCAAAATGGGGGACACCTATGTCCAGCAGTGGACTGCGATAGGTTGAAGAGAGATAACACCACAAAAGTACCGATATCATATCCCAAATTCTTTTCAACCCAATGCTAGGCGTTAAGACTAAAGATATGTGTTGTTTCCAATCCGCACCGGGCCCGCGTGGACGACTAAGACCATACACCATTTACAGGTAGGCTCGTGCCCCTCGTGGGATGTTTAATGAGCTAATGATGATGTTGATATAATGCGTTATCCTTACTAAACTTTTGATAATTTGAAGCAAACCCTGCGGTTCCTGGATCAGATCTTTACCATCCTTTGCATACTCCAGTAACTTTCTTTGTGGTCCAGTGCGCTAAGCGTCGGGTTAAAACCCAACGTTTCTTAAGATCCGGAGGTCATGGTTCAAATCCCACTGAGAGGTCGATAATATCACTTTTTGTGATTTCTGCCAGTTGGTTAGAACATCCCAGGCTATATCACCTGACTGTCGAAAATAAAGAGGATTCCACGCTTCGGAGGCTTAGGTTAACAAAAAAACTAAAATTAACCAAAAAATGTTGGAGCGGCTTGAAACATACGTGACTTATTTTATTTATGACATAAAATTATTCATTGAAACTTTGACCTTAACGCGTATCAAAAGGGTACAAAGTCAAAAGTACCAGCATACTACTGTCACTATCACATGAAGCGAACGACGTGACTAGGAATGAAAATTATGCCGAACTGACGGATGGGTATAATTCTTGGCGCGGACACTCTTTGAGTGAGATTGTGCATCTATAAGTTGTAGTTAGTTTCTTGTTTATATATTTTAGCGACCTTCAAATAAAGAGCGTATTCCCTGCTGAAAGGCCTCCAACGCATTTCAGTGCCCTCTGGTATTGCAAATGTACACGGGCGGCGGTGACATTTACCGTCAGATGAGCCGTTTGCTCGTTTGCCTGCTATAGCATAAAAAAAAGTTCGGAGGGCACAATAGCCGCTGGTCTTGATAACAATTTGAGGATAGCAGTCGTTAAAACCGACCAATCCGTATTGGGCCCGCGTGGGGTTACGGTTACATCTCCCCATACAGAGGAGGCAAGTATTTCGGTAAACTGTTACAAAAGTAAATGCATTTATTAGTTAGCTGCACTTATTGCTGGAGCAAAGCTCGACTTTTATATCCTATGTAATGCAATACCCACAGGTGCAGAAGGCTTAAATTTTATAAATATAATAAATAAAATAATTTCCACTGACAATCACACAGCGCCATCTAGCTAAACTAAGATTTACCCTGTAATATGGATACTAAACAACGGATAAACATACTCATATACTTTTTTTCGTAAATACTTACATAGGTACATATTATACATAGAAAAAACCCAAACCAGTATAAACGGACATGTTCATGCACACAAATATTTGTATTGCCCGGGGATCAAACTCGGAACCCTTGGTGTAATAACCGACGTCTCAACCGTTACAGCAGATGGTCGTCAAACGGCAATCTATCGGGAGATGTGACCCTTTGGCACGCTTCGAAACCATAGTGCGAAGGAAACCCTTGCACTACTGAACTACAAGAAGCGCACTAAGAACTCATTGTATAAGGATTCAAAGGAATCTGTAATCAAACGATGGTAGCATACCATAGATACTGTCATAGATAATGTCTGTGTAAAAAATCAAGATTCAGCGAGGAGATTCGATAAAATATCCGAAATAATAAAGTGCATTTAGCAATAAAAGGAATAGAAACAGTCAGCGACGATTTCTGCCTCCGAGAGGCTTAAGACCGTTATTCGCCATGCAGATCCAGTGCAAATTAGTGGATTTTTCGAGTTTGTTTTAAGGCAGGATGCACAAAGGGCCGCTAAGGATGGCTTTAGTTCCGAAAATATAGTGTCTCTCACTTCCCACTTCAGTGATTGTTTTAAAATAATAAGTTGATTTACTCCAAAATTTATTCACGATGAATTATTCAAAGATTTGTTGATTTTTCTATTTCAATACGTAAAACGTATTATTTAGTATGCTTATATTAGTAATTAATACTTACATGATTAACCGCATCTGGATAATTCTGTGGCATCAAACAGAAGAGCCCGTGCTTCTTGTACAAAGTGCCAGCTTTACCAATCAAAGGCACATATCCAAAGCTTACTTTGCCCTGGAACAAGTGATGGTTTTTGTTGTACAATATTGTTTGAATACTAAATCAACTAATTAACCCCTCGTTAACACGTAGACACACTTTTATGTACATTTGATAACTACAATGAATCGTTTTAATATATGAAATTACTGATAAGCCTCGCCAGTATAAATGTCAAGTCCAAAATGATTTTTGCGAACGAACAGTCATTACAAAAATTAAGAACTAAAAAGGAAAAACCCTGTTAAGTAGACTCCTACAGCTCTGCTGACATAATGAAATAAAAGTGATTTAGCACAAGAACCAAAAAACGTCCCTTTCGAATTCACAGTACCCATTTTAACGAAAAGGCTGAATAGAGGTTATTACCTCACTCCCCTCTTCAATTGCTTCTTCCTCAATTGTGCTAGACTCATCACTCTCCGAATCCACGCTCTCGTCCTCATCCTTGCCTTCCTCTTCTTGCTCCTCTCCCACGCCCTAATAAACGTCAAATGGTCAACAAAAAAATCAAATCCTCTTTAAAGTCAATATTTTCTAAAGTTCAAATTTAGTTCTCACATAAGTATCACGCTTAAATTATAGGACACGACAAAGAAGCAAGCGAGATTAAGCAGGTCCTGGTAGTTCCAGTCTTTATTAATTCATTTTGTAATGGGTAATAATATCTAGTCATAAAATTAGGGCCACTTTACCACTATTATTACCCAAAACACTTTAAACATACTACTAATAAAATTACCTCTATAATTTTATCTGGGTCTGGTAACTGGTTGCCCGTGTAAAACTGCATCCCAGGTTGATTACTGTACATTTCTAGCACTCGACCGGTCCAAGGGTGAAGAGCTCTGAAACACAAATATACCCTTGAATGGTCCTGTAACCATCACTTGTAGATATGGATAGCTACATGCCAATACCGGTATACACGTTGGACGATCGTGGGAACTTATTCAAAAAATGTTCCAAAACCAGAAAAAAGTGGGGATAAGTATGCCTGTCAAATACTAATACTGATTGCCATAATAACGCGCCGATTATCGAGGATTTTGCTTGCATTAGTAACTATTTTATAAGTCGTAGTAGTAGAACTGTAGCAAGTTAGTTTTCAGGGCTCAATGCCAGTTTCCCATGCGCTACAAAAGTCATGATTCAAAACCTTGAAAAATGCCTTGTTAAACAGTGGATTACAAAGCTTTATATGATTGTACTTCTATACTTATAAGTAAAGGTTTATCCCACTGGATTAAACACAAAGGTACCTGGTCCAATTCTTAGATAAAGCTTATCCAATTATGATTACCTGGCATGGAAGGTCAAATCTTGTTCGGTGCCTTGTGTAATACAAAAGTTAACGTCGAAACCTCCCATTGGAATTTTTGGAATCATTGTTCGCAGGACCCTTGGTATTCTAAAATCATAAGGAGATCCACCGACGACTTTTTTCTCCCCTGGAAACCAAAACGCAATAACAAATGAGGCATTTGGCAGCAGCAGCTTTAACTTCAGCTCATTTGGCAGCTTCATGGCTTATTTTTTTTATTTCCCTTCTCTAATTCTCACTTTTCAAACACATAGGTACAGAATATACTAAAATATATGGAATCTTACATAACCAAGCTTTCAAAAAAAATAGATACCTGTTACTAATCCATCTTCATCCATTGCAGTATATTTGTCTGCGTTTATTGTAAATATGTGATCGTACATGGTTTCACAACCAGAATGCTGCAAAATTAAAGACATATAATTATAACATTAAGTATCATAACTCCGTTTTGAAGGCTTTTAGTTTGCACATTAAAATTGCACCTACATCTAAAGCTTTAAAATCCATAGCCGGATAAAGGGCCCAAATGACGTTCATCATTTAAGAGTCACAGAGCATAATGATTGCACCAATTTAATGCATGTTGACGGGTCACCATAAGCTCGTAGGTAACTTAGCAGGATGGAACACACAAAACATTAAGTAGTCTTTAAGTATTTTTACAAGTAATAAAAGGAATGACCACGTCATCGATGTACAGGCATAGTCAACCGCTTGTATCACAGCTTGGCAAGCAAGTTCTTTGAAGTCACTTTAAGCTCTCTAAGAAAACTACCTAGAAAGAAGTATCACACTTATACCAAAAATCAAAATACTAACATGCCCAGCAAGGTTGAAGTAGGGAGTGTTGGTCAAGTTGACAACTGTGGGTTCACTAGTGGTGCATTTCATCTCGATCTTGATAGTGTTGTCACAAGTCACCTCGAAAGTGACCTGCGCCATCACCGTCCCCGGGTAGCCCTCGCTGAACCTCTCCGACACGTGGCTCATTATCACTTTGTTCCCGTTCACATACGAACGCCAATTCACCTGAATTGGGGCATTACTAGTATTATAGTACCTACTACAAGTCCTTCCCTATTCTCCTACCATTACTAGGCCTCTCTTTCGTGAGAACTTTGGTAAAATGCCCGAAGGCCCCGCGTCACCTTCCCCTCAGGTCATAAACAAGGGGCCTTTCGGTCATTCCGTCAAGATCAANATAAGGCCTTAGTCTTCACGCGGGCCCTGTGTGAATTGGCCGACTTCACGCACAACCTTTTTGAATCTCTTCGCGGGCTTGTGCAGGTTTTTTCACGATGTTTTCCTTCGCCTTAAGAGCATCGGATAACGCACATGTAATTTCGAAAATTCGAAAAGACATAGTTACGTGGCGGAATCTGGACCTGCACCCTCCAGATCGGAAGACAACAGTGCACCAAAGAGCCACCGAAGCTCATATACGACGACGATATGTGTTTATTATCTAGATAATACTAAGTTTATTATATTTACCTGAACAGTCATCCTGTTTTTGGTCTTCCACGTATAGCGTCTGACTATATCAATGTTGTACTCGATGCGCAAGGACTCTTCCCCTCCGTCAGGCATCATAATTCCTTCAGAGACTTACTAGATTTTGTCGAAAACGTTACTCGAGCGGCTCTTTGGGGATGCATAGTTGGGCATGAATCGAAGCCGTCGACGATCAATTCAACATCAGGTATCACAGGCACCAGCTCTGGAGGTGTCTCAGGTTTTGTTCCGAAACAACATCCCCACTTCCCTTTTCTTCTTCATCACCCATTTTACTAATAATTTAGAATGTCAAACGAAAAGTTTATATTGTTAGAGCCGAATTTATGAACATTTAACAAGAATTTATTTTGTCGAAAAAGTGACATGTTGCATTTTTTCTTTGTTTTACGGGTGACAAATTATGTCGCCGTTGTCATAAAAGCAAAAAGGTAAACAAAGAGTCGCGATTCTAAATCAGGTAAGTATATGTCATTTTGGGTTCCTCCGCGATGTCATTACTATTTGGAGAACGTGAATTTATAGTCCTTGGAATTTATTACAGAATAATACTATTTTGACATTTATTTCATTACGAACTTGGTACTCTTTACTATCGTGTGGACTGAGATTAACATATTTATTATCTCGTTTTCCTTTATTCATTATTAGTTGCGTGTTGTACGAACGTGTATTTTGTTGTAAAAGAGTAGTACCTTTTGGATGAAAAGAAAGAGTTAACCTTGTGGTAATATTAAACAGCAAACTTATCGTACAGATTCATTAATTGTTTACCTAACAACTATTTGTTTTGATTTGAATTATTCTAAATCTTGTCCGCGAAGTTAGAATCTAACTGGTTTTAAAACGTGTTTTAGATAATGAGTGATAGTTACTTGCGCCAAGCTTTTTATTCTTTTTTGGCCTCTTTCATAGATATAATACTTTAGTAACACAATTAGACTCAAATATGCATGTATGTAAATGAATTCACTTTTATGACCTCCTTACTAACACTGCAACATTCATTATCGCAAGTTTCAATCTCTCAGTATTCAACATACAAATGCTATCCAAGTTTTCGTATCATGATTACTTTTTTTAGTATGCCTCATCTATAACATATAAAAAAATTGTATGTAAATGTATAGATATATATTATATATTCTTCAAACAAGTTTTTTTAATTTTGTCTGTTTGTTACGGGTAATTTCTGAAACGTTGGATCAATTTGGACCGGACTTTTTTGGCTTTACCAGGCGGGAGGTTTAGTTCAAAACCTCCAATATGTGTTAAAGGTCAATAAATATTTCTTGCTTGATTAAATTATTTGAGTTCAAAACTAAGTTGGTTCAATCGACTAAATTCTTGAGATAAAAACACAGAATAAGTTAAAAAGTTTATTTTTTCTTAAAATAAAGGCATCGCGTCGTTAGCTTAATTTAGAATAACATAAATAAATATTAGGTGATATCTAACACGACAAATTACGCTTGTGCATTACACAGACACTTAACAATAATTTGTACGTAGGTACACAAATTAATTCAAACCCAAAAGACCTTCATAGTTTGCTTGTCAAGTTCTAATGTGTCAGTCTTCCATTTTTCAGGTTCACTTATTATGTCTGGAATATCTTCCATAAATACTCCTGCAAGGTGACGGTGGTATAATGCTTATGATTGGTATCCCAATTTCTTGGAATGAGCTCATAGACGAAAATCCACTTTCGTCTTCAATGAAATTCGAGACGTGACAGTATTCATTTTTTGTCATTTGTCAATCTAAGTGTTTTACCGTTGGTTAGTTCCGCAACGTTTTTTACTGACAAAGGACCCTGCTGCTCTTTTTCGTTCAATTCAACACTGGCGAAGTCATTTTCCAAACCACAAGTGAGCGGGGACTGTGACACAATAGAATCGTTCATTGCGCTGTCTTTAGCTTCAATAAAATTGCTATTTGTGCTCTCATACATGTCTTTTCCATGACAAATCGTGTTAAATATAAAATTATTTGTTTTATTCTCTTCCGTTAAAGAACTATACAGCTTATTTGGTTTCAACGAGTCCTTTAAATGTTCCGATGGTTTATTGATTTCTTCTTCTATAATACCATTACAGTTGCATGCGAGATCTGGAAGTTTGGTGCTTAGCACAGTATTGGCAAGAGTGATTAGTCTAGTCATTTCCTCTGATATTTTATTTGTGGTCTCTTTTTCAGGAATAAAGGCAAGCTTTGACTGATTCCTAAAAATATAATTGATATGTAATTATTGCGAAATCAAAAGTCTGTATTTGCAATCATATTTACTAATAAATAAAGAATCAGAGCAATATTAAAAAGTTCATGTTCCTCTTCTTATTAGAAGTTTATGTGACCGGGACATAGTTCTATTTATGTTTGAAACTTCATAATATTTACCTAAAGTAAACAGTAAAAAAATTTAACATACCAAACACCGGAATTTTCTTTGAATCCATTAACATTACTGATAGACTTGCTTATTTTCCTTGTGCAAATCTTTTTAGGCGGATTCACATATTCGAGATTTTTATTCACATGGAGAACTGATTTGGAACGCGGTAAGTCAGCTACGTTGAAGGACTTCGGTATGATTCTCGTGGACATAGTCTCTTTTCTGGTAATCTCCTGTTTTTGGCTGTCAATGTGATCTTTCACTCTATTCAAGAAAGATACTATCTGCTTAAGTAAAGCTATG
Organism: Leucinodes orbonalis; assembly: GCA_019425675.1. NCBI lineage: Eukaryota > Metazoa > Arthropoda > Insecta > Lepidoptera > Crambidae > Leucinodes > Leucinodes orbonalis. Next base: position 89,482 of record PQWD01007446.1, read on the forward strand.
TGCATCTGCCTGTTTGCTTCAGTCTGAAAATAAGTCATTCATAAGAAAAAATTGTTGATACAGACAAACTAATAGACATAAAATAATTAAAAAAAACAAAATGATAAATTTTTTCGCCAGATTTCGCAAAGCAATTTCGCATGGCCAAAAATACATTGCATAGCATAGTTAACATTGGTGCACCAATTTTATACAATATCGTTTATTATGGTAATCAAATCAACAAACGTGTAATGTGATATCTTCTACATCCTTTAACGAAACCATTGGTATGTTACAGAGGATGTTTATCGAAATGTTGTTTGCATTTTAGTAAGACCGATTTTGAGAGACAAATAATTTATGGTGGTATAAGCAATTCGTTTAATAAAGTTTACTTTGAAAATACATTACCAAATATTTTTTTCTCTAAATGATCAAAATGAACTTTTTTTTTTTCTCAAAATGATCAAAAATATCAGGCAAAATTTGTAATGCGTGGTTAACAATGGAACACGAATAAGTTCAACCTAGAAAGAGAGAAATATAACGAATGTGTCAATGTCAAGATAACATAATAGTACAAAGTGAGTTTTTCCGAGATTATATGCGACATTTGCCACTTTCAAGTGGGTTTCCTGTTTGATAGGTACCTTTTTGTAATTCATGAACATCAGTCGATTATACCTGTGCCAACTGCCATCGGAGTGTTTCCACTTCCATGTTCAGAGCGGTGACCTCGGTGCACCGAATGTTCGTGTTGAGGGTTGGTTTCTCAGGTGGCTGCGCATAATCGCCGTTCTGCGTCACAACACTTTTCGAAAGTTGAGAATATGGCTCAATTCTTTCTGGAACCTGGAAATAAAAAATACAAAAGTATAACACGGTGAAATAATTCTCCATCATTCATTTCAAGATGATTCAATATGTGTGCTTATGACTGCATGGGCACAAATTTGTTGTATGTACTAAGTACTAACCTACAATAAGGAATGAAGAACTTTTAAATGAAACAAGTGGAATGTTAAAAGTAGGGCAATACTAAACTTATATGCCAAGATAAATCTAGATTTAGCTTGGCATATTAGAGAAGGAGAATAGGTGGACTCGTACTGTAGCACTGGATCGGAAATACCGTATAATCTGGCTTTACAACAGGCGATTATGTGCCAAAGACTCAATTTATATTATTTTTATTTTAACTTATTCTAACAAACATTTTTAAAAAAAAAAAATTATTTTTAGCGAATTATGAACTTAAATATTTTAAAAATCCGTTTTGGATATACAAATAAATTAAATAATAAATACTGGGCAAACTACATCACCAAAGAGGAAAATGTGATCAAATTCTTAATTTCAGTAATACTTTTGTTTAAACATCTAATGTTCGAAAATCGAGACTACACATAGCAAGCGACTTTAAAATAACCTAACATTACTGGAAGCGACAAAATATCAACAACCAGGGAAATTACCACCATCTCTTAAAACAGTATTACTATAATAATACGTCAGCATTTTTGTACCAGAAAAGTCCAAGTAATATTATTGTAATACAGTTTTAAGAGGTGGCGGTAATCCCCCAGTTGAATGAATAGTAACTATGCCATATTTTGAATTATTAAACAACAATTGAAAATTGGAAGCAAAGTTGTAAGGTGAGTCACGCAAATTAAATAGAAATTCGTAAAATTACACTTTTGTTATCCACACAGAGCGTGGGACCATTTTTAATTTGGCGCTTTGAGTTTGTATAACAACCGTGTGTTGTTGATGATTATAGTCTTAAAACCTTCATTTTATACCTCGTTTCGACAAGATAATGTAACCTTTGAAACTTGAATGTAACTATGGGAATAATCAGGGATATTAGAGCTATTTGCGTTTTGTTTAATACATTTACTCAAATTTTTATTGTGTAATCACATTGTTTGCTGATTTTCATAATATTATTGCTCTCATAATTTGGTTACTTTATTACAAAAGTTTAAAACCAACAATATGTTGATAAGAACCTTAACCTTAAGAGATTATGATACTGGAGGTAAGATTATTGTCTAATTCTATAAATAATTTAACAATGAGTCCTAAAAAACCAGAGAATAAATACCTATCATGAGTAAATACTATTGTTAATACGTATCAACTAAATGACGAACTAGCAAATTATATAACTTTACAAATTTTTGAAAAAAGGTTGTAAATTAAAAGTATTTTCTAAAAATAAAATTTTGATTACCCAACCTAGAACAAACAGTCAGACGTACATTTAATTTATATATTATATATAATATATATATATATTATATATATATATAATATATATATATATTAATAATTATATACTTTACGGTAACCTATTACATATAAATTAAATTGGAGTGTCTGTATATTATAGGTTATATATATATTATATATGATTTAGTAAAGCAGCCATCCACACAATTGATGCGACCTCAAATGCGAACAATGCTTACGGATCTACCCATATATACCTATAAAATGTCCACGTGGGAAATAACGACAAATTTAGAAATTATTAAAGCTTATTGTCCAGCATTTCCAATAACAGAATAAATCACATCATCACACAAACTAATCTCAAATCAATCAAACCTTGTATTACAAATCCTTTCAAAAACAAATGTAAAATTAGAGCTAAGTTCAATATTATAATATATACCTTAGTTGGTGTTAACATCAACGCTTAGATAAACAGTAAACTAACTAAAAGCACAATCTCACTCATAAAGTGTCCGCGGCAAAATTCGGTCCATCGCGTCAGTCAGGCAGAAAGTTCATTCATAATCACGTTGCTAACTACACATCATAGTGACAGTAGTATGCTCGTGCTTTTTGTTTTGTACCTTTTTGATGACGCCTTAAGGTCAAAATGTTAATGAATAAGTTTTCATCATAAATATAAAAATAAGTCAACATATTACTCCAGGAGCCGGCCGTATAACAGTCTAAGATACATGATTTTTTTAATATAGTTTGAGAAACCAGAGAACTAAAGGTTGGAATCCCTGAAAATGCCAGATTTTGCCCGCATGCAAAAGTATGACCTCACTTCTGGTTGTAATTACAGACATTGTTCACTCATAAGATACATGAAAAAAAATACTGGAAAACAATTCTATGCGTAGAATTTAGTTTTCAAATGTCAATAATCTCAATTCATTAACGAACGTGAATCTACTATCAAAGGTGCGTTCCGTCAACGTGGAAATAATATATTAACTATACAATTGTAAGTACCTAAATGGAGACTTATTATAAACAACAATATCCTCTATCTTTTTATTTGTAAAAAACAACATTTCCAACAGTTGATTACACTAAGAATAGTAGGAAAATCATTTGTTGGAAGAAGCATAAATGATTTAATTAAATACCAAAATCTTGCCGAATTTCCCTTTCATCATGAATAATGGTTACTTTACAATAGAAGAATATTTATAGAATAAAGATGGGTGGTCATGCACATAGTGTTTTCGTTACAAAATCGTTGTAATAAATTATTGTAAAGTTGTATTATGTGTGGATGTATAACCTCTGTAACCAATGATATAAAAAGTTTAAAAGAGTGACTATCAAGTATCATGCCGGCTCTTCTCGAAGATCCTACTTATTCCGAGATGGTAGAGTCATACAAAATATAATAATAACAATTGACGATTCAAAAGTATCTGTAAAAGATTTATTCGAATGATATTTTGAGTTTCAGTTATCGATAAACACGGGCTCATAATCTGACACAGATTCCACGTTCACATTATAACTGATTGACTAGCTACTACTGCTAGCGTGCTATGTCATTATGTTATTGTGCGACTGCCATTACATCTGTGTCAGTTGCCTGGGCGAATACCAACGACCACTAGCCTGTAGGCTGTAGTGTCGTTGGCGAATACTATTTGCTATGTACAGTCACGAGCAATAATATGTATTCATCACCGCAAAGTATTATGTATTATTAGGTATTTTATATGATTTTTACACGAGTAGGTTCTTATTTAAAAAAATTCATGTTCTCGATTTCATCCAGTATATTCTGTCAACTGTTTTTTTGTATTTTTTGTTTTGTTATGTTTTGAGACTTAGTATTTTATTGAAATTCTGTTCATGGATACATTATAGGCTGATGACGATACATATTATTGCTCCTGACTGTACACATTTAACAACCAAACATTTAGTACTGAACCCGCTCGTATCATGTCCATTGTTATCGACACCATCTTAAAACAAACAAAAGAACGAAAAGCGAATAATTTCACAACGAGTCGAGTGTTGCTAAACACGGCTGGCCCTTGGACCGTGGTTGGATTGGTCACATAACCGTTGCACGGTTGCATGGCTGCCTGATTTATAGCTGGGACTGCGGTCCCAGTTGTGTGATTTCCATAAATAATAATCATCATTACAGTCTAAAAAGTCCACTGCTGAACGAAGGACTCCCCTTATCAAATCCCACTGGGGCCGATCCCTAGCAGTTGACATCCATCTGCTACTCTCTCTTTAACCTATCGCAGTCCACTTCTGAAAATAGGTCTCCCCATTTTGCGCCAGATATCCCGGTCCTCCACTTTCCACATCTAGCCTCCACCAGCGACCTTTCGCAACCGTCGGTCCATCGGGCCAGAGTGCGTTCTACACTACGCTTGCCAAGACGCGGTCTCCACTCGAGAACTCGTCTGCTCCAACGGACATCGGTTATGCGACATACGTGACCAGCCCATCTGCTACACGATTCAGGTATTTTTTAAATGTAATATATAATTCTAATAATTGAAGCCTAAAACAATTCAGGTAACCGTAGAAACATGAAATAGTAACAATAGCTTTTCGGATGTAAACCATAAAATTTTAATACATCCGGGCACAACGATCGTGATTCCCTACTGCCGCAGTTGCCAGTATGTTGTATGGATATTCAAATATGTTAATTTATTGTTGTGAGGCGACCAAAAAAAATATTTTAAGTCCTTCCATGCTTCACAAGACATGCCGTGTTTACCGGCTTAAGATATAGGGGTACGCCATCTCAGGAGGTTAAGTGGTTGTTAATTCGCAAAGAAATATTGTGTATAAAAAAAATCATTTTTTTTAAGTTTTGTTAAAGATTTATAAATGAGAAATAAAAATATCCTTCAAAATATTAAAGAAACGAAATGATGACTGCAACTCAATATTATACACTCAACGAAATCGAAGGCTCTGAAAAACAACATTGTCACAGAATTTCAATTTATGCGCATTACAAACTCGATTCACAATACCCATTTTAATATCGAATTTAAATTTGGAAACCTTGTTTTTATCAAATTCGAAATTCAAAATCATGCTAATACATTTAAGACGAAAACAAAAATATATTGGTACATACAAAGTCGTAAAACGCTGCACTAACGAAATCATCTCAGTTTGTAACTAAATTGAGTGTACAGAGATTGTGACAATAAAAAAGTAAATACCGACAGTAAGTGCCGGCCGAATTGAGGCTCGCCACTGACCGAATTGTTTATGGCCAGATTTCGTACGCAGTTTTTGTCACATAAAACATTGTATTTACTTCACTAGTACTTATGGTCTAATTCTAATTGCATTTATTTTGACGATTTTCTTGTTGTAGTCGTAATGATTTCTTTTTTAATTCACACCACAGTAAGATAATAAAGAGACAAAGAGATAATTCCAAATGTATGTATATATGCGACCCAAGCGTATAGCATTTAATATAGGTTCTCGAAATTTCGGCTTGCAATCACTTTAGTTTGTATTCTGACGTACATTTAATATTGCAGATATATTAGTTATGCATTTGGCGTAGAAGATCGTAAATTATGGAGAGCAAAAATAAGAGTTTGAACAAAATTTGTTTTGCGCGCAAAAGTACGAGAACGCTCCATAATCGATATCTTGTCAATATCCCTTCAAACAATGACGTCATTGCATATAAAAATGTTACTCGTTTCATATGTATAATATGTAAATCAAAAATATATATGTCTATCTGGCGTTTAATATCACAAACTAGATGCTTAGTTAGGGGCGCTATTTGGACGTCGCTGTATATTTTATTGTTATTATCTCTCTCAGATGAATAAAGGTTACCTATATAACAGTTAAAACTGCATGGTATATTATCAACCACTCTAGAAAATTCTACGTCCGCAAGCCATCTGACGTACAAGATATAAGAAAAATATCATCTGGGTGATCTGTTCCGGTCGGCGGGTGCGGTGTCCGGTTGCAGGGTGTTGGTGTCGGTAACAGAACACGGGTGGCGAGGCCGAGACGTGCTCTCGTTTACCATTTCTAACAGCTATGTCGGTCAGTAGTCGAGCGTACTATGTCATTCAGCTCCATAGTACCAACCTAAGCGAAACGTTGAGAATCCCAAACCGAAAGACAACTTTTTCTGTCGGTTGTCACTTTGGATTTCGTTTTAGTTAGGGCTCGGAAAATATGTTCTATTTTTAATTTCGAATAAGTACGATTGTCGGTAGTAGAAACACGCTTAATGGGATGAAGATTTGATTTATTTTTCTAATGAACTTCATTTCTGTTAATGTATCCATACCTCGACTGATTGTTTAGTCAGGGGATTTTAAAAAAATAATGATAAGTTTGTACTTTCAGCACGAGTATAATTATACGATATAATAATAGGTGATCTACTTTATTCGCGTAAAATTACGATATAATGTTCTTAAATGCAATATCGACCTTGAATGTTATCTCTAAAATGAGTTTGTATATTAAATCGTAACGCCTGTATTAAAAAATACAGGCAGGCTCACTTTAATTTTTACTTTTCTTTCTTATAGAAGCACTAACTATATCATTTATTTCTTCATGAACATAAGTACAAGGTATGCCATCTAAATACATTGTATGATTAATTAGTCAATTATGAGTCTACCTATAGATTAACATAAGAGAAGAGATTATATGAATTAGGTGATTTTTTTACTAAATAGCTGCTAGCTGTTTCCAATAAGATATTCATGATACCTTTCTTAACCAAAACCGTGATACTAACAGTTCGCTGGTCCTATTATTTTTTATGTGGCAAAGTGTACAGGACGTTCAGGACGCTCACCTGATGGTAAGTGATACTCCTGACCATATCAGAGCAGCATTGAAGGAGGCCAACAACTGATAGACATTTTTTATTCACCATCAAACGCACTTCATTCGTTGGCAAAAGATGTTAGGTCGGTTCTTTCTTGTTCTGTTCCTTGACGATTCAAACGCAAGAAAAGTCTAAAATAGCTTCATAAATTTTCTAAAAACCTATTGATACAGTTCGTGTGTTGTTCTCATCTTTCCAGTGAACAGTTCGAATGCGTTTGTTGCATGCGTTCAGTAGTCATGAGTACAAGACAATGGCCGGCACTTGTCGGAGGGCGCTGGGCTTCCGAGGGCCCGGCGGATGCGCTCGTCACGCGCCGTCGGCTGCGCATGACGCTTACCTCACCGCTATAGGGCTGCCACAATGCATACAGTCAACGAATTACAAAAACCAATAATATCCAATAAATACTGTAACGTACAAAAAATTAACAAATAAATATCCGCTGAAATTCACACAGCGCCATATAGCCCCAAGTTAAGTGTAAAGCCTGTATTATGGGTACAAAAACAACGGATTAACATACTAAGATATTTTTTTTGTGTAAATACTTACATATTTTACATAGAAAACACCCAGACCATTACAAACAGACATGTTCATGCAAATGTTTGTAATGTCCGGGGATCGAACCCGGAACCCTTGGTGTAGTAGTAGTCGACGTCTCAACCGCTACATCAATTGGGTCGTCAAAAAAGGCTTACAATTTATTTATTCCTTTGCATTGACAAGCTCTACAAGGGAAAAAGAAAATAAAAGGATGGGAAAGAGAGTAAGGGCCGCCGATAACCTCACTCAGATAAACACAATGCAAAGGAATCTTTCACGACGGTTTTCTATGAGGCCGTGATCTCCGGTCAGTCCATTCTTGCCAAAACATGTTTCACAGACTTGGATTAGCATAAACATTTGTATGTCCTAAAATACAACATTTAAGTCCCACTTCAAACTCGTGGTGCGTCCTAGCGAATTGGACTATAGCAACAGTTTAAGTCCGAAATCTATCTTCATATTTAGGAAAGACTATCCAGTAGTGAACGTATAGCGCTAAAGTGGAAGTATACTTTTCGAAACATGGTAATATACTGAGATGTTTTTAAATAAAACATTTTCATATTAATAAGTTAATGGAAAATCACAAACAAATTGACACTATTTGACAAAATTAGTTCATTTGTTCCATAAGAAGTGTCCCTAATCCTAGTTCTCTCTATCCAGAGAGGTTCAGATTTCACAATAATATCCATATTACAGCTATGTTGCCTGAATTTATTTTGAGTTACCTCTACAAATCGATCACGCCAATATGTGGGCGAGGCGAATGGCCCACTATCACACATTAAAAGGCCAAGAAGTCTAAGTGGCAAAAACCTTTCTAGATCCAGTGTTAGATGGCAAACCAATTTAGTCGATCGGATAAAACATAACTATACAATCACTTCTATTTGCACGGGTAATATTTCGAACATTTAAAAATACATTTTTAAAATATTATATTGGTATAGCAAAATAAAAGATGGCAGGTATATTACGTCAAACAAATTACCAACCCTTGTTGTAAATTAAAAATGCCATTTGTAAAAAATGCCAATCATTTTACCAACCCTAGTCTAACCGGTGAAATCCAAAGTCCAACACACGCCTTTATTACACACAGACCTGCCCTACACCTAAATTCAGCAGCATTATTATCAGTCACGCTTACATAACCTGTGTATTTCTATCCTATTTTTAATGTTCAGTGCTCTACTTTGGCCTGGTTCTACTTTTGTATAATATCCGTGATTAAATTTGTTACACGTTCCGAGCGAGTTGTCATCGAGATTGGTTCTAAATTTTCTATCAGTTTTTTTATATTGTTATTGATTTATAAAATTAAGTTTAGCCTTCCTCCAGCCTTCCGACCTGGAGGGCGCGGATCAAATGCCCCCACGTACCAATCAATGTGTTTTCGAATTTTCGAAATTACGTTTATTCGTGGCTTTTACGGTGAAGGAAAACATCGTGAGGTTACCTGCGCACGCCTGCGAAGAGATATAATGGTTGTCATGAAGTTGTCAGGGTGGACGACTTAGGCCTATGCACCCTTTACGGGTAGGCTCGTTCCCCTTGGCAGATATGTATAAGTTTTTTTTGTTTGAACACGTATCTGACACTTAATCAACGAATAAACATGTTTACTTTTTATTTGTAAATATAACATACGTTACATACTTAGAGATTCAGGGTTAAATTTCCGTGCAGTTTATTTGTACTTTATAATAGTCATATTTGTATTAAAATCGGTATTTATATCGGTTGTATTCACCATAAAAATGTATATATGTATATACTTTTTAATTATTTTCTGTAAGCATGTACTTATATATTAAGTTTATCCGTACCAGTAGTTCAAATTAACATTTAGTTAATTCTAAGATGGCTAATAAAAATAATCATAAGCAGTGTGTTGTCTGAACTTATAAATTTATAAGTTTTTGATCTAAATTCAAATAAACATGTCGATTAGATTGTTCGTAACATTTGACTGTGCGTGAAACGTGAGTGCATCACATCACCATAGTCATGTCAATGTGCAAGTAAAAGTAAAATACCAAAATCCCCGTGAGAATGAGTTTATAAACAAATTGAATTTAAAATTCAACTCGTGCGTCGACTGTGTAAGGCGCGTTGCACACAGTACGCGAGCTTACATAACAACTGTAAAGACCGTGCCACACTGGTCAATCGCTCACGTCAATACTAAATAAAGAGATAAGTTAATTGCGTTCTCAATCTGTTATTGTTCTACGATTAGGATGTGTTGGGAATTTAACTGTTGTGACGCCCAACTACTGACGAATAAGGTTATTATAACATGTTAATCAAATATTGTTTCATAACACTACACTAGACATACTGTTTGAAATTAGTGGATGAACACTTAAATGTAGCTTTTGTCTAACAGATTCTAGTAAATAAATGATATTCTATTCTATTCAATCTATAAATAAGATCATAACGTATCACTGCACGACACATGCCCAACCATACAGAAACCCTATAGGAATCTTTAACATATAATATAATATTAGGATATAAAAAAATAGATTTCTATTGGGTTGCAAAATAAATCTAAACTTTAATTATGAAATGTATAACTTCTCCATTCCTCGAGCTGGCATTATAACTATCCACATCGAACCCTTTATTTTTTTAATTACTTAAAGTTATTAATAGTGCACCAATTAAAAACCAAAAACTATGATGTCTTACGTCGTAACATCCTAGAAAATGTAAATGTAGCTCTTTTGATTTGTCAGTTCACATTACTGTGGTCATCCAATGATATTCTGTACAATAAAGGTAGATACGCCACCCGTGCCTCAAAATCGAACCGATACAGTTGTAGGCTCGAGAATAGAGTTGTAGGCTCTTTGTTAAGGTAAATGTAGGCTAATTCGAAATATGTGTATGTCGCTGCATTCGGAACACTTTTTCGGTTGTTTTGTGAGCATATCACGAATCTATAGTTTTTACATCATTGTGGTCATCCAGTTACTTGTCGCGCTCGTGTTGTGTCGTGTGAGAGACATTCTATGCCTGTCACGTGCGCCCGCGCCGCCTACGTATACTAGATCCGGTATATGTTATATGATATGTGCTCCTGGCCATTAAATACAAATCGACTCATTATCGGGACCTTCGATCTTATTTGTCGACACACACAACAAAATCAAACATAGGGTTTTGAAAAGTGAGTGAAGACGGTCAGGTCAAGTCTTAGATACTTCTTGGCCTAACTGAAGTTACGCGGGAAGATAGTTAAAACTGAGATTAACTGAATCCCGAAAATGTTGAACAGCAGGACACTACTGATGAGGCTGACCGATGTACCTGCGCAGAAGACTTTAAGAACCGTGAACAATGCTAGTGACCAATCGGTACACTCTGTGCAGGCCGCGTCTTATTCCTGTGCAGGTATTGGTCAGTCGCAATGCCATATTAGCCGCGCTCGGCACTATGCATTATATATCTGGTTTAGTTTGAGTCGTTCCTTTGAAAATTATAGGAATAATGTATCCGTATATGTGTGTTTGACGATTCAAAACTCGCCTTATGAAATGCGTACTGCTGTAGAACTAACGCCGCCAAGCTAAAGTCAATTGGCAAGATATAAACAAAATATGCGGTTATTTATAATAAGGCAACGACGACGACGACTTGCGAAAGGTCGCTGGTGGAGGCTGGATGAGGAAAGCGGAGGACCGGGATATGTTATGTCCAGCAGTGGACTGCGATAGGTTGAATAGGAAGCCAAAACTCTTACAGAGCTTAAGGACCATATTATATCCGATTTGGTTCCCAAAGTCACAAGAATTGTATTTTTTCTATACTTGCTGTACTTGAGTTTTAAAATATCGTGCATTTGTAACCCTTATTTTCTTTAGCTTTAAAGTATAATCAAAGAGTTTAGCCGTTAATATCCTGATATATTAACATTTAACGCAGCTCTGACGATTGCTGCATATAAGGATGGCGGATATCTACTAACAATTTGTTACACCAGCCTGTGACGGTGACGTCATTCTCCATAATGGTTCACATTTCGCACATCCGGACTTTCACGACATTGATATTCTTGTGAAAATCATCAAACAGAATCACAGTTGGCACCAAAAGGCTGGTATTAGGGGAATCAATTTAGAAGAAACGTACATTACATTACGAGCCGTCACGAATACCTGTTTCGTAATTAGGGCTGTCTCCTGTCGTGATATGTTGTCGTTAATATTTCATCAGTTGTAGCTGGATAAAATGGCTCCTAAATATTAACCGATATCAATTCTTGTTAAACCCATCAATCCACATTGGGCCTAACTGCGTGGTCGGTTAAGGATCAATATCTATTGATTTATGCTATATGAAGCTATGTTCTATGAGAAAGCCCGCTGTTTTTACTATTACCAGTATTAAAATAGGTAATCTTTTGTCTCATACAACAGAAACAAGGGACTTGGTCAATTACAAAATTTAAGTAAATTGATATGGGAGATAGGTGTCTGTACAACGCATCGTGTTGATAACGCTTATTTATTTCAGTTACAGTAAATTTCGCGACTTATTTTGTCTATTCATTTAAATAACTAGGACAATAAATTACGTCCATGAAAAAAAATCACGATGTGTTTACTTTTATACAGCGAAGTGTCAAAGAGATACGTCAACATTGTTGTCCTAACTAGGTCTAACAACAACCCTGGTGCCGCACAGTAAGCGTAACTAATCGGTCTCTAGTGCAGCACTAAGCGATTCAAACGAAATGCCTTTTGCTCTCTAGGGTTGTAACGATCGTGTGTTGTCGTTAAAAAATCGACGTAAATCGTTCGGCTTCGCATCAACATTTCAATTCAAACATTCGCATCATTTCGAATATTTGCTTCATATCAAACATAGGAATGTTCGCATTTGGTTCAGACGATACGAACCATAGACTGGACAAGCCGCCAAGTTTATAGGCAGTCCCAGTGTCGCAATTTCTTTTCAGTTCTTACCTGTGAAAAGTTATTATATTTCTTGGTAAATTTACTGATTCATTGCGATGATGGCATGTTACAATTGCACAGGATGGCATTTTGGAAAACACGGTAATTTTTTCTAATATTCGTGCGTCTTGACTCGACTCGCAGAGCGTAAACTGGCAGCCAGTGTATGCTCGTTGAGCTTACATTTGTCGCACTTTAAACGCGGCTTGCCCCATCTCCTGTATTGGGAAATCTGTGATACGAACGTTTTGCGAATCCAAATGTTTGCAGATTATCGCGTTTTATTGCTATTTGACTATTAACTTGATGTTACTCTCTTCAACCTGTCGCAATCCACTACTGGACCTATGTCCAGTAGTAGACAGTATGTCCAGAGACCTATGTCTCTCCAATTTTGCGCCAGATATCAAGATAACTTAATGTTTGTACTACTTAAAATTGACATTGACAGTCATGTCCATTGAAAGTTCCGCCAAAATAATTGTTTATTTTTTAGATTTTTTTTGATTAATATATATTTATTAAATGCATACTATCTGTCTTTGCAAACCAAAGAACGATGAAATATTGTGTTTTTAATAGTTACATATTTACCATTATTTTTTCGCTATCGTTTTTTCGTTCTTGATTTGATATCTACTAGACATTCGTTTTCGGATTTATCTCCACACATTCGCATATAACCTTTCGCACTCGCATTCGCGAATATTAAAAATATGTCATTAGCAACATCTCTATCGTGAACAACATTCACACGGGAACGTTCGGTTATTTAACCGCGCGAACTGGCCGCAACGGTTTTCATTCAGCATCTTCTTTTGACGAAACGGTTTTTACCACAACCCATTCATGGTGATAATAAAGTACCGTGATTTGATATCGTACATAGACACATAAACCTATACATGTAAATAAAATTGAAGACATCTATTATTATTATTAAAATAACCTCTTTTATGGAAAACCAAAAACATTATTTAAAAATCTTCACGACGTTACGATTATCAAGATCTTGTCTTAGTACTTCATACTGATAAGTTTATATTTTATCTTAAGATAAAGTTAGCGTACTATTCCATCGTGCACAAATATTCAGAAATTGGTACATTACAGTAATGGAATGGTATTTTACAGATTTCCGAAAATGAAAATGATGCACGAAATTTCTGTTGCCGCCTACGATTTTTTATCTTTCTTCCATGAAAAAAGTGAAATGCTCCATACAAACTTACACCCCAATTTTAGGGTTTGAAAGAGACAATGAGTAGGTTGGTCACTCTCCATCCCTTAAAATATCCATCTAGTAATCATATCAATTCGTTGCTCCGTTACGCCGTGAAAGACAGACAAACAGACACAATTTCACATTTATAAAATAAAAAAATAAAAAATAATAAAAATAAAAATTTTGTTGGGTTTCTTTAGTCATTCGTGGAAAACTGGGGCCCGTATAGGTTCTAGGACCTGTATTACGGGTCACCAGGCCATCCCGATTACAAAAATACAGTAAAAAGCTAAACATATAAACATGATATCCAAGGTTTGTATCAAGCAAACAAAACTAATTACGAGAGAGACCTATAGTTTAAAGGGCATATAATAAGTAAGTATGTGTAGTGTGTAATGTGATTGTGTTATATGTTATTGTGTGAAAAGGTAAGTGTATATGTTTTATATGTTCATATGCAGTAACTGTTCAGTGTCATCATATAAAAGGCTTTGAATGTATTCCTTCAATTTAATTTTACATGTCCTTTTATTACATTTAAATATATTCATTTTTTTGTTTAATTTATTAAACAGGAAGGGCCCAAAAAAAGTATGACAAAGATGTTATACAAGTCGCCAAGGGAGCTTTAAAGCGGCCTCGGCGAGACATAAATGTATAATGTATATTGTTCCTCAACACTCACGTACATTTATTTATGACGATAGGTACAAAGTTGATGTCGATGTTGGAAATGTATATGACTTTAATTATAAAATTATATTTAGAACATTCAAAACTTTAAAACATTGTTTGCAAAATAACACACTTCATAGTTGCATATTGTATACATATAGGTATGCATCATCGTAATCTATGAAACGAATAGGAAACGCCGACAACAACTTGCTAATAAACGATAATTAATTTGTACATCAGCTCACATCCACACATAAACGAGGTCACTTACATTCACTAGCCAATAATGTTTTCGCGTTAAAACTATATGAAGTTAGATAAATAAATAATAAATATTGGCAATCGCAACTTCACTATTTATCCCCAAACTAAGAATAAGCCTGTAATATGGATAGTAAACAACTGATTAACATAATTATAATATTCATGTAAATATGCAGTGTGAATTTTAAATCATGCGTATCTATTCGACCTATACAGGACTGATATTATAGGTTTTTAGGAGCGTCGGTGGCTCAATGGTGCGGACTGTTGCCCTCCTACCGGGAGGGCTGAGGTTCGAATCCCGCCACGTACCAATGTGTTTTCGTATTTTCGAAATTTTATTACGTTATCCGACGCTCTTACGTGAAGGAAACTTCACGAACGCCTGCGAAGAGATGCAAAGGTTGTGTGTGAAGTCATCCAATCCGCACTGGGCCCGCGTGGTCGACAAAGGCCTAATCACCCTATACGGGTAGGCTCGTGCCCCTCGGTGATGATGATTAAAGGTTTTTATGGGAACCTGATACTATATAGATTTAAAATAAAAGTGTAACAAAATAATTGGTAAATAAATATATTATTAAATTGCATTGAGCAATTTCAACACGGGGATCGAACCCGGGACTCTTGGTGCAATAGCCGACATCTCAGCCATTACACCGCACGGGTCGTCTATAATTTCATATATATATATTTCGTTATATAGTTAAAATTCAATTAAAGACAACACACAGGCTTATTGCCACAAGTATAACCTTGCCACGTAATTTAACGTTACACTTAAAGTTTAAAACCATGTTTTTTTATCAAAAGAACATCGCCCCATGAGTCACACGCCCGGATCCCGGCAATTTGGGCGCGTATACATTTTGCTGGCTCTAAGGCTGGCACTCGAGTGGAACCACTTAATATGTATCTGTTAGGGACGTTCCGGTTGGTATTCTCGAATGTGCTGTACTATGTAGGCTCAAGTGCGAATAGTTTGACAGTTGGAGTGACATATCCGTTACACTCCTTGGCTTCGATTTTCAAATTTGTATTTTCTGTATTTTTTTTCTTCTGTATTTTTTAATCTTACCAAGTGTACAGGACGGCCAAAACGCTTACCTGATGGTAAGTAATACATCTTACCACGAAAGAGCGGCATTAATGGAGATAAAACTAATAAATAATTATTATTCTCCATCAACGACGCACTACGCCCGACACCCGAGACAACAGATGTTCTCTGTAAATTTCCCAGTAATTTTGCTAGCCACAGTGCCCTCAACTCGAAACACAGAAGTGCTAAATACTTCGAATTTACGAGACGATATCTGGCACTGCGGTGGTTCCTACCTAGAAGACTCAGTACCGAGTCTTGTTAGGCTCGTTGTGTTCATTTTAAGGCTGAAATCCATCTGTGCTCGCCCGGTAAAGCTGTAACGCCCATCTGCGATTAACAGCAATTGTCAGTTAGAATAAAACATCCCGTTTCTCGTATTGATTGATGTAAGAGCTCTTTCTACGTACAACTGTCACTTCTTACCGTCATTCAGCCCATTCGATTAGGTTCCATAACTATGTTACCTTTTTTAACAAAATAGTGTTGTATTCACTGGTTAATGCACTCATTTCAACAAAACTGTAGCTATCAAAGGACAAGCAGTCGACCTTAACACACCGATGTGCAGCCAAACGAGAAATGAAGGGAAAGGAAGAACATCCTGTGCCATAAATGAAGCGGTAACGCAAATACATCGCAAAAACTAGTGGTTGAATCAATAACTAGTTTCGATAACAAAACCACATGCAAAAACGCTCTAGCTATTTTATAGCGGGTTTGTGTGAGATCCAGACAAGCTCGTATCGAGACATGAATGGAATCGCTTGTTTGTGGGACAAATACTCGTAACTAATGTTAATTAGCTAGAGAATGTTATATTAATGTATAGGTATAAGATAATGATGTGTCTGATTGCATTTTAAACGTCGCAAACTGTCAAAATTTCTTGAACATTTATTTTGTGGTTTTAACATTGTATTTTATTTCCGCAAGGGTTCTTGACTGCACTAAAACATCGACGTCCTGAATTCTTTGAAATCCGCAGAGTAATACCAAAATTACGTTTAGCCAATATTTTATATGCAATTTATAAACATGTGTTCCAAACAAATATTATGATGCATTTTCAGGGTTGTAAACATACAGGTACCTTACTATAAGCTGTTTAATTTTACGGCTCAGGATTAAGCGGATATTTTTTTTATGTTACCAAGTGTACCAGGACGGTCAACGCGCTCACCTGATGGTAAGTGATACTCCTGATCATGACATAACGTCTTTGATGGAGACCAACAACTTATAGACAATTATTATTCTCCATTAATGCCGCACTGCGCCCGACACCCGAGGCAACAGATGTTAGGTCTTTTATACCCGGTGATTTTACTGGCTACAGTCCCCGTATCCCGAAAAACAGAAGTGCAAAATTACTTCTTATTTACGACGACTCTTTTAATTTTTAGACGACTCAGTACCGAGTCTACTTAGTATCTAGTATAGGTTTTCTGTGAAGAGGTATTCTATATTTGGCAACGCACTCGTAGTTCCTTCGGAGTAAACAATGTCTATGGATGGACATGTCATTACCATCCAGTAAATCGCGAATGCTCTGATTGTGGAATGAGCTCCCTGTAGAGGTTTTCCCAAGGGAATATTGTATGGGGTCCTTTAAGCGGCGATTAAATAGGTATCTTTTAAATGGTCGACAACGCGCATGTAGTGCCTCTGGTATTGCAAGCGTTCATAGGCTTCGGTAACCGCTTACCATCAGGCGGCCCGTAGCTTGTTTGCGACTTAGTAGTATAAAGATAAAGAAAAAAAAATCGTCTTCTCATTGTCCTGTCCATAAAAAATATACTCAAAAGTTTCTACACTTTTTACTTATAAATCAGGAAACAGTATGAAACACTAACCATTATTTACGATCTTATTATTCGTTTAGTACAGATTATCTATTCGAATAGAAAATTTAACAATTACAATGCTCATACTGACTCGCGTGAAGTTTTTGTCTTACTCACATTGAAAAAGTCAGAATAATTTTAAAGTTTATTATGCGTGCAGTGTGTTAAGGATCGCTGAACTTGTTAAGTATAATACAACATGGTGGTACCATTAAACTGATGACTTTGTTACCAACTTAACATTTTAAGGCGCGTCATGCGTGCCAACTTCCCGGATTATAATGACAGTTTTTTTATTTTATATCTCAATGAGACAATCTAGAAAATCTCAATGTTTAGAAATTATTTTATCATGATTTTTTTCATTTTTTTAATAACATGAAATGGCAAGTAAAAAGACAACTTTGAATGAACTTGTTTGTAGGACTTTTTCCATAAGGTTCAAATCTATTTCAACTATTTTATATTATGGATACCTTTATGCACTTTGGATAGCATGATTTGAAAAACAATAAGAATCAGTCTAAAAAGAAAAAAAGCTCTAGAAAGTTGCTTAAACACTTCGGCTCTAGCGTTTCGCTATTATTGATATACTGATGGTAAAACATATTAACTTATTGGAATTCCATTATCGTTATGAAGTCAATACAATATCAATAGACTTATAATATATCCATTCATATATAAAATGGTCACTTTTACTTGCCCATTGTTATCACCAAGCTTCATTGCACCCGGTTCACTTTTCCAACTATGAATTTGTTTTATTTTTCATTTCAGTTTCGCTTTTGCTCGTATAAACTATTGACGAAATGCCACTACCTAGAGCGAGAACTCGTTAAATTATATTTTGGTTCACTCTCTTGAAGATTCTATGTTCGAATGTATTGAAAATTTTACCAATACAAGTCAGGTAACGAAAATGTTTGCTAATGTTTCGATGATAATCACGAATTAGTCGAAGCAACACAAACCGTACCTACTACAAACTAATAATATACTAAGACAGGTAGCGACACTTTCTTACTTTCGTTTCAACCTATTGCAGTCCACTGTTGGACATAGTTCTCAAGTCTCAACCATTTTACGCCAGATATCTCGGTCCTCCGCTTTTCTCATCAAGCCAACGATTTTTCGCAAATAATATGTAAGTCTATGGGCTGGTAATCAGCGAAACCCAACACCGCAACATATATAGTCATTATCATCAGCTCATTATACCATCCCACCATATAGGCCTTATTCGTCCACGCGGGTCCAGTGCGGCCGACTTCACGCACAACCTTTCAATTTCTTTCGTGCGCCAGTTTCCTCATGATGTTTCCCTTCACCGTAAGAGCGTCGGATAAACGTAAATTTATTATGGAAAACTTGAAAACACAGTGGTACGCAGCGGTATTTGAACCTGCTCCAGATCAGAAGGCAACAGTCCACGCCAATGAGCCACCGACGCATATATAGTAATTACCGCTGAATCGGATAACACATGGTGAAAGAATGTATTTACGAGCTTTACATATTTTTTGCAATCCAACAGATGGCTCGCACCTGACTAAGCTATACCCTAACTCGCAAATGACGCAATGTGGTCAACGGCCTTAATCGGCCGAGTATGAAATTAAACTCCTGCACTAAAAAAGTTGTTTCACACGCACTAATCTTATAAGTGACCGTCGTACATTTATATCACGATAGAATAATTAGCCCGTAAATCATAGGCCACGCGAATGACTGATCATTATCAAACGCTACCGCGATTCACCTGGGTCTCAATTGTACTCATTAACTTGACATAACGACATAACTTTTCAATACAACTGTTTTGGTATTCCGGCACAAATTTAATGTCAATGGTTTTATATGGTAATTATAAAAATGTTACTCTAAAACAGAAAGAATGAGAACAAAATTTTACTACTGAGACATAATTCATATTTCAAGATCGTATTTGCACATTTTTCAATTTATCGGAATTGGACCCCAGTACAGGTAATCCATATTTTCCAATGATATGACTTTGTAATTCATTTTTAACTGTCCTATTTTATCGACTATTCCTACATAACATAAATTTATGTTCATAAAAATCTGTATCTTTATAATCGTATCAAAATGTTTATACATTTATAATTAAATATAAATAAGCTACGGCGTTCGAGAATGTAAGAGTAAAATAAATTAATCGAGTAAAAGAAAGTGGTGTTGGATTAAAACCTGAAGTATGTAGAGTCATACTCGTAAAAAATATACTATTAACAATTGCAGATTCAAAAGTACAAGTTAAAGATTTCTTTGAAAACTTAGACAAACAATAATTTAGTTTATTATTCTTATAAGTTTGAAAAAGATTTTTTGGGTAAGAGTGTACAATCAAATCTATTCTAAAGAAACGAAGTCACGACAAAAGTATTAAAAATACGTGCACTGAGCTAATGGGACGGGAAAACAACCGTTTTGACACTAACGACGACATAGTTTAAAATGTCAAAGTGAACTGCAAAAACGATACTGCAAGTTCAATATAACCAATCCACAGTAAAGCTAGAGGTTATACGCTCCCATTTCCAGCATCCCACACGCCACCGGCGCCGGCGCACACCATTGTTTTGCTCACCATAAAAACTGCCTTTAATTACACATCCCAAACCGTTACACCTCGATGTCATGACCGTTAGTTGTTTTCACCCTTTCCGATGTGTTACGGTCTGGTGCGTGGGACTAACAAAGCTTTAGTCAAGTGACGACCCTTTAAAGTTTGGATTTAGACCTGTCGAATTACTACATGGAATCTCATAAGTTCGAATTTGGTTCATAAATTTTAAGTTAATGTTTTTCATATCCCCCTATATTGCATCTATTGCTGTACGCATCTGTATGCTGTACTGTATTAACTAATTTGTGAAATTTATTTAAGCTCAAATCCTGAAACTATAGCTATGATTTTGAACACATCAAAGTCATTACTTTATTCAAGACAAAACGGTATTCAACCTTAATTGATAACCTAAAACCGTGAACTTATAATCAAAAGTTTTAAATAAAAATATACATATATGGAAAAAACACTTTTTGAATGACCAAAAAAAGGTAAGTATAACGGTTAGTTCTTATCTCTGTTGGAAACATTTTGATGACTCAGCATTTAATTAGCGATTTCACTTGTTTGCTGTGACCAATAAATGTCATAATTTCCAACAACGCCTCCACCTTTTGGTTCATTTGCAAAAAGTTGAAGAGCATCCGGCACAAATTTGGAACATAATGAAGAAAATGGCGTCATCAATAGCATCATTGAATAAAATACTTCCATAATTGAAAGTTTGAATAAGTTAAAAAATAAACCTGGGTTGCAATTTATGAAATGGAACGACTCAATACCTTAAACTTAATGGTAGTTTAAGGTATTGAGTACAATTAACCAAATATCAAATCAAGCAAAAAAAAATACAAAAAAGCGTAAGCTGACTTCCAACTAGAAGGACCTGGTAAAAGATGGCGGGCGGCAGATTCATATCAACTGTTAGCCGAGACTGTCAGGGACAATGATGTAAAAAAGTATGGATTCGTGATATGCTCACAAAATAATCGAAAAAAGTGTTCCGAATGCAGTGACAGCACACATACACATAATTCAAATTTCGAACACATTTACCTAATTAAAAGAGTACAAACTGTACTCTCTTCGGTGGTTCGTTTTTGAAGGCACGGATGGCGTATCTACCTTTATATATATACAAAATATCATTGATCAGGGATCGGTCTGTGTGAAAATTTTCGGGAATGGGCATTATTCAGCAGTAAAATTATGAGATACTATGATGATGACGATATCTATGAGTCATCTAAAATTTATATAATTATCTTTGAATTAATATCAATTTATTCAAGGTATTGACAATTTTAAATTTTACTAAAATATATTACACCCTAAACACTTAAATTATAAACCATTAAAACTAAAAATATAATTAAAAGAAGTCCCTTTCGGCAATGTTCTTAACGATATAACTTGAAATATGTATCTAGGTAAATACTCGAAGTACTCGTTATAAAAAGTTCGAAACTCGTTAAAATCGCAAAAATGCAGTTGGAACCACATGATGACGTGTTCAAGGTTTCAGATGACCTTGTTTGTAATTAACAGGTAACCTTAAATACGGATACTTAACCAAGGACTTGAATTTTTATAGCCGGTTGAGTATTATGGAATTTTCATTTTGTATCGAGATATCGAGTTATTGTTTGTGAGACAGACAATCGTGTTGTTACCAAAGGTACGATGGGTCAAGATCAAATCATTGATTTCTCCGGCTTTCCATCGATCTATGCAATTTAGACGCCTGCGGTGACAAAAAGGGAAATGATTCAATACGATGATTTTTTTTAAAATGTCTTTTCATTACGTTTTGTTGGTGAATACGTGAGGTATTACGAAGTTTAAGTTTGAATTACAGATAGGATCGTAATAAAATGATCGTTTGTGAGAATATTTGGTTTTGAAAGAGAATCAGGAAAAATAAATTTAAGAATACGTTTTATAAATACTTGAAATCATTGTTGAAAAAAGGATATTACACAGTAGATGAATATTTAGCAGACAAAATTTTGTGATGTTAGTCTGCCTGCATTGTGTTCCAGGAGCAGACGCATATAATTGAATTGTATAAATTTGTTATTTGACCAAACTCTGTAAAACCAAGTATTGAAAAGAGTAACCCACGAGTTTCTTGCCGGGATCTTCTCGTTGGATGGCAGCATTCCGAACGCGGTGGTAGAGTCATTAGATTTAATAAAAAAAATATACTGTTTTGACGATTCAAAAGTATCTGTAAAGATTTATTTGAATAAAGCATTTTTCAATTTCAATTTCATTTTACAGCCACATAAATATTCTAGGCATAAATATTCAATTTAGATTTAACTTAATTAAATGAAATATAATAAAATTAACATATACGTTTGGATTCCATTTCATGTAGTTAACAATTTATATTTACCGCAACATTTGTTTGAAAGGGTTATGCATAAAGCAACAAAGGAATCTAAAGTTAAGTGATTTCACTACGTGATCATTAAGAAGTTTACCTAACTTTATTGCCCAAGGAGATGTAATGTAGGTGTTTACAAAAATATAAGTTCATCATTTGTTTAGTACCTACCTATATGACAAGCTTTTCGCTTACCTTGAGGCTGAGGTGCTGTGTGAATGTCAATGTATATTTATTTAATAAAGAATTAGTATTTCAATTCTCCATACCTCACAAATATAATCTTTAACTACTCATCGATATCTCAGTAGGACAGTAATTCCGACGCACCCATACTTGAATGAAAGATTGATAAGCTAACCTTGCATTCTTCTCCAGATATATATAACATAAAAAATAAATAAATTACCACTAACAATCATACAGCGCCATCTAGTCACAAACGAAGCATTCAGTCTGCAATATGGGTACTAAACAACACACATGATTATATGTATATTGTTTATTAGCCATACTAAACAACATTATATATTTTTTTGTAAATACATACATTTTAATCATAGAAAAACAACATAAAATTAAAGTCACAGACATAGCCCTGATCAGCAAGTTTAAACCGACAGTCGTTGTCGTTCGAGTTCTGGCGTGTACGGGTCTTGGCAAACGTAGCGTAGGACGCCCTCCCACCCGATGAACCGACGACTTAAGGCCGCTAGTAAAGGCTGGACAAGAAAAGTAGGGAACCGGGATACCTGGCGCAGAATCGGGGAGACCTTTGTCCACAAGAAAGTGGTCCCAATGTCATGTTGATTATGATGAAAATTGTAGTGAGATAGTTCAAAATATTTCTAAAAGAACTTTTGTCGGAGTATGCCGACGCATGTCTGAATTCAAGGCTGATAAGCTAACCTTGTGTTCGGCTCAGGTGTAAGATAAAATTTATAAAAAACGTGCTTAAGACCTTATATGATGCAGTGGAGTCACGGTTGGTGCAATATAATGTTTGTTCGTTTAATAACGAGGTGTATTTAAAAAGGAAAACCACCGTAAATGTCAGCCCGTATAGGTGGTATTATTTAATTAGTTAGAATTAATGAAATATATAGTTCGCAGTATCTGCTTTATTATCTTGTTAAACACATATACAACTCTGGACATCTCAAATCTATATACTAATATATAAAGCTGAAGAGTTTGTTTGTTTGAACGCGCTAATCTCAGGAACTACTGGTTCGATTTGAAAAATTCTTTCAGTGTTAGATAGCTTATTTATCGAGGAAGGCTAAAGGCTATATATCATCACGCTAGGAGTAATATAAGTGGAGCAGCAATGAAGAATGTTTCAAAATCGGGGGTATTTTTTCATACTTGGAGCTTCCGCTGCGTACGCTGAGTAAATGGTTAAAGTTACACAAAAGTCATGAGAGTATATGTCTACCTTTTAAGGTAAGCTCACTATAACATATTTTTTGCTAATAAAAATTCTGAAATTGACCCCGAAACCTTTAAAGTTGGAGGGAGGGGAAATCCTATGTATAGTGATAAATGAAAGTACCGTGTTATCCCGAAATTAATGCGAGCGAAGCCGCGGGCAAAAGCTAGTAATCTTATAAATGAGTCAACTGGTAACTTTAAAATTGTTCAAAGAAAATCAAAATTTTAGCTGCTTCATACATAGTAACTATAGTTGTATATTCTTTAGTCAGAAATATTATATAAAAGTAATAATTCACTTTGTTACGCCGTATAAATAATGTAGATAAATAAAACACTACACACTTTATCCAATTTGATAACTTACTAACATCTCTCGAAAATGTCTCGAAGCAAAGGCAATCTTATAAGTATATCATACCACTCAATATGTTTTCACAATGTCTGATCCAGTCTTCACTCGTGTACTAGTGCAGATAAATACGTCTATCCATACCTAGATTAAATTCCTAAGAAGTTACGAATACTACGTCCATCTTTTATCAATATACTCGAGTTGGTTTCTACGTATCCAAAGATTACATTTAATTTAAAGTAGTTTTATAAATATATTTTTTAATTTACAATTATATTAAATTCATTAGAATTTATTTGAAATATAACATATAATTGGATTCATTAGATCTAACTTAAATTACAAAATTTAAAAAAAAAATTAAGGTCCTGTTTTAGATTCCCGTACAAACTTCATTACAACATGCGTTTAATTATAATATAACAGCGTAACTATTCGTGTGATTTTCTATTATCAATATGGGTCCACAAAATTATGAATTAAAAGTTGAAGAGTATGCTGTTACTCCCAGACCAATACAAACAAACATGTTCATGCACACAGTTTTCTACTTGGGGAAACATGTCGAACCCGGAGCCCTTCGTGTACTAGACGTTTTTATTACACAAAATAGGGCGTCAGTATCAAACGACTGACAGTCAAGCTCCCATCAAAGAGTGACGTTGGCTTGAACAGTGTCAAGGGAGTGTGTAACGAGATTGAGACAAGTTGCCCTTTTAGGTCCTCGATGTGACCTAAAAGCTGTTCATGTCAAGAACGGAGTTAAATCGACGACTGACGTGTTTACTAAGTTAAACCGCAGCCAAGCTGAATTTAAATTAAGAAATACAATTAAAGGTCCATCTTTCACACCATGTCGCTTTAAACAATTATTTTTGTGTAATCATCAATGTACCTACAGTTTACAATCACTAAAGCACACTGTACGTACACAATTCATCGTTTAAATATCATCGTCACAGCTCATTAAACGTATCCACCGAGAGACACGAGCCTATCCGTAAAGGGTGTATAGGCCTTAGTTGTCCACGCCGGCCCCACAGATTTCCCAATACAAGATGTCGGTGGCGACCCCAGTGCAGATTGGCCGACTTCACGTACAACCTTTAAATCTCTTCGCAGGCGAGCATAAGTTTCATCACGATGTTTTCCTTCACCGTTAAAGCGTCGGATAACGGTACGTGACGGGATTTGAACCGGCGCCCGCCCGTTAGGAAGGCAACAGTGTACACCATTGAGCCACCGACAATCTTTTAAGTTTAAGTATATACAAGATTTTTGTTTGAGTGTATTATGAGATAGTCTGCTTTTTAAAATGTTGTATAAAGTTACCAGGGCTTGTTTGAAGCCAAGTAAATAAGTGTTCAGTGAACTGTTTGTGATCTACAATACAGTAGCACGACTTTATATTTCAACGTTGATTCATTTTATGGGTTGGCAAACGAGCAAATGATTTACAGGATAGTACATGATGGTATTGCACACAGATTTCCAATACAGGAGATGGGCAAGCGCGTTTTTAAGTGCGACAAATGTAGCTCAACGAGCATACACTGGCTGCCAGTTACGCTCTGTGAGAGAGTCAAGAGCACGAATATTAGAAGAAATTACCGTTTTTTCCCAAATGCCATCCTGTGCAATTGTAACATGCCATCATCGCAATGAATCAGTAATTTACAAGAAATATTATTAATTTTCACAGGTAAGAACCGAAAAGAAATTGCGACACTGGGACTGCCTATAAACTTGGCGGCTTGTCCAGTCTTATTGTATATTCGGATGTCTGTGGTATTGCATACCTTATAGGGAAAAGAAGATTTTTATTTTTCCGTCTAAGAATATATCCTGCAACATTTGAACCTACTACCTTACACCATATAGGTGCACGCTTCGTTAATATACTTTCAATGCTATAGCAGTGGCGTGCAGTCATATATGCAATTTAGCATTGCATACCCTGTATGTCCAGACAACCCGAACAATCGCCAAAATGTTAAATGATTTCCACTCATTCGCACA
Organism: Leucinodes orbonalis; assembly: GCA_019425675.1. NCBI lineage: Eukaryota > Metazoa > Arthropoda > Insecta > Lepidoptera > Crambidae > Leucinodes > Leucinodes orbonalis. Next base: position 116,048 of record PQWD01007446.1, read on the forward strand.
TTTTCCTCTAGAGATTCAAAACCATATACGATCTGCTGTAAACAACGGCACTTAATTCGTCAAAAATGACAATTATTTATTATTAGTATCCCTCACTTTGTAGCCTACTCTTAATCTCAGTACACGCCACTGTGCTATAGTATACTATATCAATTTTAAAATTACCCATACGCAATTCCAAAATTATTATTAAGAATATTCTCATACATAAATATCTGCAATGTTTACTCCCCCTTTATAGCAAGTTGACGTGCATATCTCGTCGCATCTACCCTTTAACCTGCGCATGCGCAAGGTATACAAGCACCCCTGTCGGTCGGAAGTCAGTTGACATTTAGCCCCGGGCTTGCGTGACGTAAGGACACTCAAGGTGCAGGGAAGCTCAAATACACCGGCATTGCTCTACCAATTACGATATTAATTTTCTATTCTGAGTATATATTTTTTTAATTTTTGACTATCCATGGTAATGCTTGAGATGTCGGCTACTGCACCAAGGGTTTCTAGTTCGATCCCCAGGCAGTACAAACATTTGTGTGCATAAACATGTCTATTTGTATTTGCCTGGGTATACACTCAGATTTCAAATCCATACGGATTTTAAGAAAAAGTATATACGTAAGTGTATCCATTGTACAGTACCCATACTTCGAGCTTCACGCTTAACTTGGGGCTAATGGCGCTGTATGAATGTCA